>JBBMKA010037048.1:0-22698 GCA_037833695.1 Sechiopsis laciniata | reverse complement strand
TATATCACATAATTATCCAAATGAAACTTAGAAAACAAACATTCAATGTCTCTCACGAGAACAATGCCTTTTTATATCTTTCTTACCTCTCCTCATTTGAACAAACCTCTTTGCCTTTAATTCTCTTCTGGAATGTTTTTTAAGGATAAAAGTGTATTTAACCTATTACAAAAATTTGTTTAAAAACAAAAAATCAAACTTATAGTTTTATATATTTTGGAAAATTTGTGGTAGATAGCAACTCTAACGTACTTTAATTATAGAAATTTTTTAAAAATATTGCATTCATTCAAGATATTTAAACTTTTATTGTTTTCGATCAATTTAACTTGATTGGCACCATAATTTCATTTGATTGAAGTCGTCAATTTCATAGATTTGATTGAAGTCATAGTTTAACTAGATTGAATCTATTTTTGCTATATCTGTTTTCTATTTAAAATTTTGACATCCATAGATTTTTTTTTATTCAATATTTTTTCTTTCAAGATGCACACTTTAACTATTATGACGAGATAAATCATCTAACTTTAACTACAATATTTGGTTGTCAAGTAAATTCGTAAGAAATTAATTATTAAATAAATACTCACCATGATGGATAACCGATATTCATAAAGTTCATTTATATTTTTCTTTTTTTAAAAATCGAGAAATCGGAGTTTCACTCCACTATTTTCGAGAGCCCGTCTCTAGGCCAGACATCGTAGAAATGAAGACACGGGAGGTATCTACAAAATAATATCATAGGTGAATCTCGAAAAGACCTTGAAAAGAATTTACTTTTAAAACTCAAGACTTCGACCACCGCACCATTGGAGACAAAGTTCATCAATATATTCTGAGAACACAAAACATGGAATCAAACATACCAAACAGGCTCGAACTTATATTTATTAATTAAGCACATTGTAACTCTTTCTATTGATAATGAACTGAATAAAACAGCATATTTCACAAATTACCGTTAAAGATTTCAGGATTTAGGTTTAAAAGAGTGGTTGATCTGATAATTAATAAGATAAAAGATTGTTCATAATATGAATTATTTGAAAATTCGTAAGAAAAACTGTTATTTGGTGAAAGGACTGAGTCAGCGGTCAGCAGTCAATGAAATACTTTAATCATTGATGGGTGCAAATCACGTGAGCCTTTGGTATAATGAACTTTATACAAAGAACTGGATAAAATAATTTTTTTTAAAAAAAACATCATTTAATACCAACTTAATAAAATTATACTTTATCAGTCTAAATTATAGAAAATACTCCTAAATTTTTGGGCCTCTTTCAAAATTTAAGAATTGTTTGGAATATTCTCTAAAATCTTGAGTCAAAATCTGAATTTTTAGAAATCTCTGATTACATTTTTAGAAATCTCTGATTTCAGTATTTGGAGTGCTGGAAATCTATTCAGAAATTAGATAGAAGGAAATTAAGCTGAATGATTTTTATTTTGTCAATTTCATAATGTAAGTTATGGTTTGTGCAATTTAAAAAAAGTGGTGTTTTTTTACTTCATTTTTTTAGTTCAACTATCATTTGGGTCATAGAAAGTTTCACTACTATTCTTGTTAATTCTGGTTGGCAGATTATTATTTTTTTTCTTTTTACTTCAAAAGACAATTTGATAGTATGGATTATAATCCACAACAACTTATTTACCTTCACCCTAGCAAAACCCTTCTCGCCCAATTCCTACTGTCCCAACATCACTTTTCTTCTTCATTTTTTTCTAGCCCACGACCCACATTTGGGTTCTATCAAACTTCTCCACAAATACCAGCACCAGCACCACCTGCCTATCCACCTCAATTTATTCCAAATGTATCAAACTCCTTCACCATTAAACTCAATGACTCAAATTATTTGTTGTGGAAAAATCAACTACTCAACATTGGAAAGGGTTCATCACTGGAACCATTCCTCCTCCTCCAAAATATCTTGACAATTTGAATCTTCATCTTAACCCTGAGTTCGTTGTTTGGGAGCAATATAATACCGGTTTTATTCTTCTCTCACTGAGGAGAAAGTTATTGAAATCGTTTCTTTTAATACCGCACGTGATATATGGGAGTCGTTACGCCGTTTGTATGAATCCACGTCTTCTTCTAGAGTTCTTAGTCTGAAATCTCGTATTCAGCGCATAAAAAAAGATGGCCTCTCTGTTACACAATTCTTGGGGAAAATAAAAAAAGTTGCTGATAAGCTGTCCTCTATTGGGGAACCCGTCCCTCTTAAAGACCACATCTCTTACATTTTGGAGGGTCTTGGCTCCGAGTACAACGCATTTGTCACCTCGATCCACCACCGTTCTGACCTACCCACTATTGAGGATGTTCGGGCACTTTTACTGACTTACGAACACCGGTTAGAGCGTCAAAATTCTGTTGATCAACTTAACTTAGTTCAAGCTAATTTTGCAGGTTTCCAACTTCAAGGCTCTTCATCGTCTAAATGTGGTGGTCGGTCTAACTCTAATCAACCCAGAAATGCGTCCCAAACAAACCAAGGTGGTAAGCCATCGAATTTTCAATACACTCCTAACCAACCAAACCCTCAGCCGCCCTTCAATGACCCCGATGTTATGCTATGTCAAATCTGCAATAGGCTTGGCCATATAGCTTTCAATTGTTATTATCGAGCGAACTTGAACTATCGGTCCCCTATCCGAAACCCAAACCAACCTCAAGCTTTTCGTCACCCTAATCAACCCCGGGCTTTTCGTAACCCAAACCAACCTCCAGCTTTTTGCAACCCAGACCAACCCCAAGCTTTCCTGTCCAACGCTTCCGCAAACCTTTCAAACCCTTACCAGCAATCTACCAATCCTCAAGTCCTGGATGAAGCATGGTTCATGGATTTAGGTGCTACACATCATCTTACACCAGATTTCAACTTTTTGTCCAACCCTCTTCCATACACTGGAAATGCGCAAGTGACTATGGGAAATGGTATGTCTATCTCTATAGCCAACACTGGTTCGGTTTCTTTTCCTTCTTCCAATCATGTACCAATTACTCTTAACCATGTCCTTCACACCCCCTTTTATTTCTTATAAATTAGTTAGTATTTCTAAACTGTGTCAAGAAAATCGTGCATCGGTTGAATTTTACCCCACTTTTTTTATTGTGAAGGATCTTTTAACCAAGAAACCCCTCATTCGGGGCACTCTTGAAAATGGATTGTACAGGCTCGGGTCGTCCTCTTCCACAAGGCCGGCACGTTCAACCTCCCATTCTGCTACTGCTTTAGTTTCTCATGGACCGACTTCTATTTAGCATGCACGGCTAGGCCATCCCTCTTTTGAAGTTATTAAGAAAGTTTTTGCGATTTGTAAAATGGGTGATGCACCCAAACTTGAATTTTCAGTTTGTTCTTCTTGTCAAAAGGCCAAGAGCCATAGATTGCCTTTTAATTTGAATTTTAGGAAAGCCTCCTCCGCTTTTGAGATTGTGCACTCCGATTTATGGGGTCCCTCCCCAGTTAATGCAATCAATGGAGCAAAGTATTTTATGTTATTTGTAGATGATTTCACCAGATATACATGGCTTTATTTATTAAAAACAAAAGATCAAGTATTCTCCATTTTTCAACAATTTCAAGCCATGGTAAAAACACAATTTGGATGCACAATTAAAAATGTTCAATCTGATTCGGGTGGAGAATTCCAAAGTTTAACAAATTATTTCAAACAACAAGGACTTATACATCGGATATCGTGTCCATATACCCCTCAACAAAATGGGAGAGTTGAACGTAAAAATTGGCATGTTGTGGAAGTTGGCCTCTCTTTGCTAGCTCATTCCAGTCTTCCACTTCAATTTTGGCCTTTTGCCTTTCAAACTGCCGTTTACCTAGCAATCAATCTCCCACCAAAGTTTTAGACCAAAATTCTCCATACCACTTACTGTTTAAAAAACAACATGATTATACACTTCTTCGTGTTTTTGGGTGTTCTTGCTTCCTGTTTCTTCGTCCATACAATGATCATAAATTAAATTTTCATTCCACACAGTGCATTTTATTGGATTTCAACTCCAATCACAAGGGTTATTTATGTTTTGACAATTGTTCAGGCCGATTATATGTGTCTAGGCATGTAATTTTTTATCAACAAAATTTCCCATTTAAAAACCCTCAACCAGTTCACTCTCTATCCAAACCGAACATTCCAGATCAATTTTTAGCCCCCAACCTTCCTTATCAACGGTCGTCTGCTTCTCTCTCTCCTATTTTTCCAATTACCAACACTGTTGAACCAGTCCAAAACCCACCTCCTGTTCCTGCCCCATCTGTCCCCTACACCTTTTAGCCTACATCTGTCTTACACCCTTCCACCCATCCCATTCATTTAATTCCACCACTAGCCTTGTCTCCCACATGCCCTCTCCCAATACCCATTTCTCCTTCTGTCACCTATACCAACTCGTTACGTGTCCCCACTAATGATACCTCAGCTCCAAGTTTTGCCCAACCTATCTCCACCCTTCATTCTATTCCCCAACCCATGGATGATAATATGCCACGTGTCCCAACCCCACCCCAAGCCCCACCCAATTTCCACCCTTCAGCCTTCTGACCAATCCCATCCTAATCCTTCTGCACCTTTGTTTCAAAATCTTGCATCCTTCACACCATCTTCTTCAACTCACGTGACTTCTCAACCCATTATCCATATACCTCCCCAAGCCACAAACACCCATTCAATGGTAACCCGCTCTGAGCATGGTGTTTATAAACCAAGAGCCTGGTCCACATCTCTGTCTCAAAATCCTGCATTGATCGAACCGTCATCACATAAAAAGGCGATGAACTGCCCGGAGTGGAAACGTGCTATGGATATAGAATTTGAGGCTCTCTTAAGAAATCACACATGGATGCTTGTTTCGCCTCCCGCTAATTGCCGAACTGTAGGATGCAAATGGGTTTTTCGACTCAAAATGCAACCTAATGGTACTATTGATAAGCATAAGGCACGCTTGTTGCCAAGGGCTTCACGCAAACTTATGAGCTTGACTATTTCGATACTTTCAGCCCCGTTGTAAAACCAGCAACAGTTCAAATTATTCTATCCTTAGCAGTTAGTTTTAAATGGGAAATTTGGCAACTCGATGTCAACAACGCATTTTTAAATGGTGAGTTACATGAGGAGGTGTTCATGGAGCAACCACCGAGCTATATAAATGATCAATATCCGAGGTACGTATGCAAACTTAACAAAGCAATTTATGGATTAAAACAAAGTCCTCAAGCGTGGTTCTTGAAATTAAGTTCGTGTTTGCTGCAATGGGGATTTCTCGCTTCAAAATCTGATTCTTCAATGTTTTTCTTCCGACATGGAAATGCTATTGTGATTATACTGATTTATGTCGATGAAATAATAATAACTGGAAGTTGCCATGCCTTACTGTCTTCACTAATTACTCGTTTAGGACAGAATTTTCAACTCAAGGATTTTGGTCGTTTATCATATTTTCTTGGTATTCAAGCAATTTTTTTCTGATCAAGGCATGCATCTGTCTCAAGAGAAATATATTATTGATGTTTTGTCGCGTGCTAACATGTTGGATTGTAAATCAGTTTCTATACCAATGGTTTTTGGCAGCCCATTATCAATTAGCGACGGTGAAGCTTTGGAGAATCCAACTGAATATCGAAGTCTTGTAGGGGCATTACAATATTGCTCAATTACTCGCTCTGATATATCCTTTGCTGTTAACAAAGTTTGCCAATTTCTACATGCCCCCATGACAACTCATTGGCTTGCTATTAAGAGAATATTGAGATACTTGAAAGGCTCTATTTCTCACGGGCTTCGATTTACACCATCCCCTATTTCTATAGTGTACTACACTGATGCCGATTGGGCTAGTTGTCCTGATGACAGAAGAAGTACGGGTGGATATTGTACATTCATTGGTGGAAATTTGGTGTCATGGTCCTCCTCGAAGCAAAAAACGGTTTCCCGATCTAGTGTCGAGTCTGAATATAGAGCATTAGCTAACACCGCTGTTCAATTAATTTGGGTTACCTCATTACTATCAGAGATTGGTCTCTCTCCATCTTCCACTTCGTCGATACTTTGTGATAACATTAGTGCCACCTACATTGCTGCAAATCTCGTGCTTCATCAGCGAACTAAACACCATGAAATTGACCTTCACTTTGTTAGAGAACGCATCTTGAGAAAGCAATTAACAGTTAAATTTGTTCCATCTGAAGATCAACTTGCTGACATTCTAACAAAGGCATTACCCTCTCCCAGATTTTAAGGCCTTCGAACCAAGCTGTCCGTGCTAACAAGCCTGTTTCGCTTGCAGGGGAATGTAAAACAGCCTGCATAATGCTAGTTTTATATTGTTATTCCTGTGGTTGTTTTCTTAAGTTTATCTTTGCTATTTCTCTCATTTGTATTGGTCAAGTCTTGACCTACCTATATAAGGTTTATGTTCTCTAAGTTGTAAGGTGGACAATTCTCTTTAGTAAAATCATTTTCCTTTTCCATCTTTCTTTCCCTAGGGTTTCACACCTTTATAACACACACCTCCTTAACATTTCGGAGGTGTTTGTTAAGATTAAAATGCAACATGTTTATAGTCCATCTAAAAGGTATTTCTTGTAGCCAACAAGCTCAGTGTATATCCAGTGACTAAGAGGTCACGAGTTCGAATCTCACCTAATGTTGTAACTAAAAAAAAAAGGTATTTCTTGTAAGAGAATCCCTATGCCAAGTTCAATGTAGGGAAGTACCTCATTTCGTATATAGCATTTTTCACAATAAAAAATAATAATAATTTGGAAAAAGTACAATTTTAGTTTAGTTTCTATTGTGTCCTATATTTTAAAATCAAACAATTTTACTCCAATTTTAGTCTTTTGTGTTGTTTAAATTTACTTTTATAACTGTTTTATATTAAAATTAAATTAGGACAAAAGTAATCACTTAACCAATATATTTGAATTTAAAATTAGTCTAGTCAATACAATAGTCAACATTGATGTAACTATAAAATTGAACATTATTGAAATATTAAGGAAAAATATTTAATTTTGAAATACAGGGACCAAATAGAAACTACACCCCAAAATTTAAGAACTAAAATGTAACTCTCTTTAAAAACAAATTAAATTAAATATATTAAAAGTATATAGATTCCGAGACAATCTAACATTTCAATTATTAAATACTTCAAATAATTGTTTTTAAAAAACTATATAATATAACTAACATCCAAAAAAACAGAAGGCCCAGGCCAGCCCTATTTATGACTAAAAACGAAATCCCACATTGAAACAACAGAAGAATAGACGACCATGGAACACATATAAAAGCAAAGAGAAACAAAGTTCTAAAGCATCTTTGCGCTTGGGGCAATGACGCAGCTAGTGAGGTACTAACCGAGGCGCGTCAATTGCTGGTTGAAAACTATTTCCAAACCCCCTCTTAGGCCTGGGTTTGCCCATGGCCTTCGAGAATTTTTGGAAGGGCTCCCTTCGTGGTAAAGCCCTACAATTCCGAAGTCTTAAATTTTTCATACATGCTACTCTATGTCATATATTTCATTATGTACGTAACCATGATTGGGCGATGAAATACTGCATTGTATTGCAGTATATTGCATTCTAATCTTAACACACACCTCCTTAGCTAGTACTTAATTTATGTTTTTGTATTACAATACTCTGTAGAGTGGACAAGACCCATCAAGAGGGTATTGTGATAATAAAATGTTATGTGATTCAATCCATTGTGACTATCTACCTAGAAATTAACTTTTTACTCTACAGTTTTCTTTGACATCTAAATGTTACAGGTCAGACAATATATCCGTAACATTAGTTGAGATGCGGAAGCTTAACATTAGTTGAGATGCGGAAGCTGGCTAGAACAGTCACGGATAAAAAAAAAACTCATTGTTTTTTCAAAAAAGAATATTATTTGATCAGTGCTACGAATCAGATGGAATAGACGACAGGCAATAAACCAAAATATTCTACTTTATTCCATTGTGCCAATGATGTTAATAACATAAAATTTAAACATAATTATAACTTAGAGACAAACATAGCAATTTAATTCAAATTAATCCTAAAATAATAACAATAAAAACAAAACGTAAATCCAAAAACGAGCCCACAAGAAGTAGGCCCGTGCTCAGCCATTCCCTCAAACCCATCTCTCTTTCTTTCCCTTTCATACCCCTCTCCCTTGCGGAGAGTTTTGATCAAACTGATGAACTTTTTTTTTTTAATTATTTTTTAGTACACGAATATTTGAGCTTTTTTTAAAAAGTAGTTAGGAGGAGAATGAAAACTGTAATTTTTGGAAAACGTGATTATGGGGAGAATGATTCTCGGTGGCCCAAACACGGGGAATCATCCCCATTCTCATTCTCCCCCTTATTCTTGGTAGCTCAAACACCCCCTTAATGTCATATATATGATCTCATTGCTAGAAAGGAGAGACCGTTAAGTTCGATACCTCATCTTCCACCAGACAACTGGACAGGTTCCTGTTTATAAGTGGAATCATCCCCCAAAGCAAATCTTCTTTGCATACTCTCATATTCTTGTTTGCGAGTCACCTCGAAATGCTGCCATTCTTCCCACCTCTCTCCAAGCCCCTCGCCTTCCAGCATCCGAATGACCTGTGACATTGTCGGTCGATCGACCGAAGACAGCTGTGTGCACAGTATAGCAACTTGGGTCATCAATTCCACCTCTTGAATATCATAGTTATTCAGGTTTTCATCGACAATAGCGTTAAGTCGCTTCTCCCTTTCCAATTTTTTGACCTTCACGATAGAGATGAACTTGAAATTTAGCAGTGAAAATGAGCGAAAAAATTGGTGATTTCTGGTCCTTATCCTTTTAGCATAGACATCAAGTCAAATTTATGCATGCTTAACCAAAAATGGAATAGTAGCACTAGTTGAATATGTCATAAAGAAGAAATAGATTCAAATAGAGATATTGATTTGACATTATTTTCTTACATGATCAAGCAGTAAAACATCATCTCCTTCCAAGCGTGATAAGTCCATTGCACGTTGCCCTGTAACAAGTTCTAAGAGCATAATGCCATAACCAAAAACGTCGGTTTTTTCGGATGATTTTCCAGTAGATAAGTACTCCGGTGCTATGTGACCAGCCGTCCCCCGAACTTGAGTTGTGACATTAGTCTTCCTAACATCAACCAGCTTTGCTAGGCCAAAATCGCCAACAACGGCTTCAAATTCCTCATCAAGCAATACATTAGCCGCCTTAACATCTCGGTGAATAATCTTTGGATTGCAATGTTCATGAAGATATCTTAAACCGCGAGCTGCGCCCAATGCCACACGTTTACGAGTAGACCAATCTAAAATAGGTTCCTCAGGCTTAAGTTCTGGCATAGGGGGGAGGTTGCTAAAGAAATCAGCTAAAGGAAGTAGCAATTCTTCATCAGTAAGGCATTACAGTAACAATGGGTTAAAAATCCATGCCGTGAATTAAATAAGCAACTTGAATGCTAAGTTATTGTGCAAACTTTTTATATGTTTTTGTTGGTTTATGTTAATTTTAGTAAAATAGTATTTCTTAAATAATTTTTGCTTTTAGGATTAGATTAAATATTATTTTATATCTTTACCTTTTATGATTAGGTATTATCCTTTCCTTTTATGACTAGGTTATCTTTTCCTTTTATGATTAGATATTATATTTTCCTTTTATAATTAGGTCATCTCTTGTACTCTATTTAAACCTATTGTTGGATTCATTATTAAATGAAAAATTAGAGAATTTGAATTTCCATCTTTCAACATGTTATCAGAGCCTCAAATTTTTCCTTTTGATCCAGGTAAACCGTAAACCTTTTCTCTTTTCCTCTTTCACTTTCTTCTTCATCATCTTCTTCCTCTTTTAGAAAAAATAAATAAATAAATAAAAAATAAAATAAAATTCTCCTCAAACCTCTATATCCTTTTTCTCACCTCAAAATCCTAGAAAATCCAAAATCTCACTATCAATCTTGTACCCTCTTTTCAAAATTTTTTTTCTCTACAAAATCCTTTAAAGGAATTTTCTCTATATTCTCCATCTTTATCTTCCTCTTTCTTCTCTATGTTCATGATTCATTTTTTTTAAAAAAAAAGAGCCAAAGTTTCTCTCTTTAAAGGCGTCAATGAACTGCCCGCAATCGGAAGAATCATCTCGGTACCAAACCTCTTTTCCCAAATTGTCCTTGACCAACATTCCCGATTGGTCTTGTCAAGCATTCCCGATTGGTCCTATCCAGCATTCCCAATTGGTCCTATCCAGCATTCTCGATTGGTCCTATCCAGCATTCTCGATTGGTCCTGGAAGTATTCTCGATTGGTCCTGGAAGCATTCCCGATTCGTCCTAGAAGCATTCCCGATTGGTCCTGGCAACATTTTCGATTGGTCCTAGCAGCATTCCCGATTGGTCATGGCAGCATTCCCGATTGGCCATGACATCAGTATTCTCAATTGGTCCTGGCATGAGCATTCCCAATTGGTTCTGGCATGAGCATTCCCAATTGATCCTGGCATGAGCATTCCCAATTGGTCCTAGCATCAGTATTCTCAATTGGTCCTGACATCAATATTCCCAATTGACCCTGGCATTAGTATTATCATCATCCCAATTAGCACATCATCATCACAATTGGCGCATCATCATCCAAAGATCAACTCTGATTAATTTAACTCCAAGCTTGGCTTGTATTCCATATACAATCCAGTTTGAGAGCAAGTGTTGGTTTATGTTAATTTCAGTAAAATAGTATTTCTTAATTAATTTTTCTTTTTAAGATTAGATTAAATATTATTTTATATCTTTACCTTTTATGATTAGGTATTATCCTTTTCTTTTATGATTAAATATTATATTTTCCTTTTATAATTAGATCATCTCTTGTACTCTATTTAAACCTATTGTTAGGTTCATTATTAAATGAAGAATTAGAGAAATTGAATTTCCATCTTTCAAACAGTTTTGTAAATAAGAAACTAGCTTTAAGAGTAACCGTAAAAGTAAAAAATAAAAAATAAAAATAACAAACTAACAGAGAAAATGAGAACAGCAGCAGGGAAATGAACAGAGAAATAAACTAGAAATCGACAGACAAAATAACTCACACTCAAAAACACAAATCAGGGTTGTGCAACAATGAAAGTTGAATCTCAGTTGATCTCTAAGACCTTAGTTTTTATTCATCGAATGCATGACTCTTGGCTCTTGCATTAATATAATATTCTTAACCTGTTTGCCTACAAATTCTCTTATCCACTCTATCATTTCTCCACCTACAGTTTTTTCTTTCTTTTGATAACAAGGAATTCGAGCGTTGCACCATTACATACTCCCAAGGCCTGGACTCAGAAGACAACAAGATATTTTATAATTAAACTTATTTGTAGGTTTCAAACTTAGAACTTCCAAAGGAGCATACCTTAGAGACCCCAAGTCTGTCCAACGAGGCTGCCTATTGGAGATAAATTATTAATAACTAATGTAATTAGTAAACATTGAAGTTCTTTTGCTCAAACAGCAAGCGTGTATTTTAAATTTCACAAATTTCAGATCCAAAACAACCAAAGGACTGGATACCTCGAAGATGGTAGGCAACACTCAAGTTTTGCATAAAGGGATATACCAATAAGCGTTCGGTCTCAGTTGTACAAAACCCAATCAGCCGCAATATATTTTTATGAACAGCAACACTAATCATCTCAACTTCACGCAGAAAAGCAGCATCTTCACCAGGGCTTTTGTAATTAGTTGACTGTTTCACTGCAACCTTGGTGCCATCAGTAAGCATACCTTTGTAAACCCTTCCAAAGCCTCCTTGTCCTATAACATTTTCCTCGCGAAAGTCTTCTGTAGCTAGCTGCAATTCCCTCCATGAAAATCTTTTCAGCTGACCAAATGAAATTTTTTGATCAATTTCACCTAATTGGGAGATTAGGAGGAAAAAAAAACGCACTTAGAAATCTTGCATCAATAAAGACTCCAGTTCTGGTGGAAGGTGTACTGAATTTGATTCCTTTTTAAAGCTTGTGCATGATCACATGTGGAATGGGTACGTGTTTGTGTAAAACTACTAAAGAATCATTGTAAGTATCCAGTAATTTCATTTAAGACATAAGATGGTTAAGTTGATGAGTTGACAAGAAAAAAAAGTCAAATCAAACAGTTAAAAGCCGTGAAACTAGTTCCCAAAGTTCATCAATCCAATTGGGGAAAAATAATTAATATTCAACTACAAGGCATATTTATAATGATCTAAAACAACTCAGTATGGTACTATAAAAGGACCAGGCTTTATAGAATTATTGTTTGTAGAGAATTTAGATAACTAGCATCTCGATAGTCTATGCTTCAAATGCCAAATACAAAACAGTTGTATTTCCTCACAGGTGCATTTTTTTTTTTTTTGAAACCAGGAAATCGGAACTTCGCTCCACTATACCCGAGGTAACCATGCCCGTCCCTAGGTCAGGCACCGAGAGACATTGAAGGAATGGAGACACGAGAGGTGTCTACAAATTAATGTCATAAGTGAGTCTCGAACCTAGGACTTTGAGGGGAGCACAACTTCAAAGCCCAAGCCTTCGACCACCACGCCACCCCTTGGCGACCTAACAGTTGCTTATTACATGCAAACGCTACTAAAAATTAGCATAAAAGTTTATGTGGCAAGAATATGATCATAGAACATAGATTCATTGATACTTTATCCATAAAACCTAGCCTTCACAAGATTTCGGTGATAGTCATGACAATTACCAGGAACATCTGCAAAGACTTCACCCTTGTTAACTTTATTATATCTACACTTGCACAAGAAAAACAAAAATCCAACCAAAAGAAGAGCAACTATTAATCCAGCAATAAGTCCAGCTATAAGGCCAACCGTCGACGTCTTTGAAGCACCTGACAAGATGAGGAGACTTTCACATTTTGGGTTCCAGTTAAGGGTGGCTAAGTTATCAAAACGAAGGAAAACTTTTTCTCTAGTTAGCCTAAACTAAATCTGATTCAATAACCTGAGTTTGTACTGTCTGAAGTACAGGAACGATGAGAATTTTTGCCACAATCCAACTTATTTCCAGAAAAGCTGTGAAAAACAAAAGAATTAAAAAATATTTGGAAGGTCAAAATAAGTAAAGGGATGATGAAGACAATGACAGTTTGGAACAAGAGGATCTTTCAAGACTTATCATCTAACTATAGCAGTTTTTTTGACACCATTGTTATACATGTCATATCTTGGTATAAACTTCACCCTCTTTTTTATTATTATAGCTATGATTGTCTTATTAATTGCTCGAGAGCCATTATTTGATCTCTGGCACTATTATCCTATTTTGTATTCATACATCAATGAAAGGCTTCTTATCCAAAAAAGAGAGGAAGACAAAGGTGATGGTGTTTACATTGCGATATAAGATCTATTGAAAAATAGTAATTTGTGACAGTGATCTATGTGATATGGGCTACTTTTGACATTTTTTATGGTCTAAGCAACATAGTCTTTACTTTTCATTTATGGCAGCTTGCCAGCGTAAGTATGTGTATACCATTGAAATTTCTCTTTGTTAGAGACAACGGCCATTGGTAGTATAATATCGTCCACTTTGGGCATAAGTCTTTATGGTTTTGTTTTTTGTTTCACTCAAAAGGCTTCAAACCAATTGAGATGATTGCCCTACTTATATATCTATGATCTTCTCTTACCTAGTCAATGTGGGCCTATTTTGTCTTTATTCCTAACAATCCTCCCCTCGAACAAAGTACCATCGAGTCTCCCTTCAAATGGTCATTTATTCGTCTAGCTGGTATCCATGCCACCTCTTCTCTTGAGCACTCCCCCAATCCGATAGAGTTCTTTACCAAGGATCTCCACTATGACTATGCCTCCAAACTTCCATTTGGCACCCGAGGATTCAATCCTTTCCTTGAACAAGGTATCACAGAGCCTACCCTCAAATAGTCATTCTATTTATCTTGTTCTTATCCTTGGCCAACTCCTTTAACAGAGCACACCGCCAATCCCAGCTCAACCTTAGATCTCCACTATGACCATGTCACTAAGCTCCTAACTTCTTTGTTCAGTACCTAAGGATTTTATCGACATGGCTAGGTCAAGGGCATGGCTTTGATACCTCTTGTTAAGGACAACAACCCTCGGCAAATCTCCATATTGGTATGATAATGTCCACTTTGGACAAAAGCCCTCGTAGTTTTGTTTTTCGTTTCACCCAAAAAATCTCATACATCATACCAATAAAGATGGTTGTAACCTCACTTATATACCCATGATATTCTCTTTATTTAGCCAATATGGTTCATATTCCCAACACTCATAAGCTCTTTTTTTAGGGTAATGAGAATATATACCATTCCTCCATCTCTTTCTTAAAATCGGAAAAGAAAGATTTTGATACGACAATTAAGAACTTATTACAAGTTTTACAGCGAAAAACTCATGACCAAGTTTCCTTGGTCTTTATTTTTATCTAGCTAATGCAAGATCAGTCAAAATGTCTTATAAGTGTGTCTGTGTGTGAAGTGTTTAAATATCTACCTTGATAGCATTCAAAAGTTCCACATACTTGAATTTTGAAACTTCAAATAACTGCTCAGGAATTTGGCCACTGAGATCGTTTGAATCAAGAGAACTGTGGGAGAATCAAAATCAAAACATTAAGAATTCACGTATCTGAAATTTTTTACTAATAGTCTCATGTGTAACAGAAAACATACAGATTGATAAGGCTAGTGAGGGTTGAAAATGTCTCAGGAATAGTCCCAGTTAGATGATTTTGACTCAGAGTTCTGCTTAAATGAGAATAAGGAGTCAACATCTGAACTACAGACCAGGTGCATCGCAAGCGTTCATAAAATATCTAAGAATTTTGAGAAAATTTGAAGCCAATTACTTACAGTAACTGTAGTTTCTTAAGATTACCCAGGGACGATGGTATTTGACCAGCTAGGCTGTTATTTTCCAGGTTCAAAGCGACCAAATTTTTTAGGTTTCCAAAACCCTCTGGTATCTCTCCAGTTATGTGATTTCCCTCCAATTTCCTGTTGTAGATGAAGACATACTGTTAGTTGATATAATTAAATTTATTTCAACCCACCAGCTTAAGTTTTTGGGTTAATTGGTAGTTTAACACAATTCAACATGGTATCAGCGCAGGAGATCCTGAGTTCCAGTCCCTGCCAAGCCGTTTCCTCCCCAATTAAAATTAAATTCCACTTATATGGGCATTTCTCAAATTTCTAAACTCACAAGTAAGGGGTAGTGTAGTTGATATAATTAAATTTATCCCAACTCACCAGCTTAAGCTTCTTTGGGTTGTTGGTGGGTTAACATAATTCAACACATATTAATGAAGATTACCTACAGTTCATTTCCATAAGCACATATACTTCAAAAACCAATTTGCAGAGCCAAATTTAACTACCAAAACACCATAATATGCTTTTCAAAAGCTAAGCCTATCATAGATAATGATATCTAATGTCAAAACACTCCCATGAAACCAGAAAATGACAGACTAAGTGATGCGAGCAATTAGATCTCTTTAGAGAATGTGCTCATGACAAGATAATGAGATCTTATGGTTAGTAAATTTCACAGCGTTTAGTGCTTAGTTGATAATAGTTTCAGTGGTAGTTGTTGATTGTTTATATTACAATCTTTTGTAAATATATGATACAAATAAAGTTCTAATAACGGAATTTTAACACTATATACATGTGCAATAAAGAACTCTTTCTCGAAAAACATAAGTACGTCTAGCACCAGGTTTGAAAAATTAAAACAATGACACTTCAAGAAAAATATAATAAAGAAATTGCACTAATCAATAAAATCAACAATTTGGAATATAGTAAAAGAATCCAGCTTAAATTGCACAAACATCAAGTATTTTTTGGATAAGACAAACATCAAGTATTTAGGGCTGCAAGTTCTTGTCCTGAAAATAACACACTGCTTACAGGGTTGAAAGAGATTGTAGAACAACAATACTGCTAGACAAGGTTCCAGTGAATCCCATTGTTTGCAAGAATCTGAGAAATTTGATGTAATATAGGTAAATAGCAGACTCGAAATATTATATACTGGAAAGTAAAATATTTGATACTATTAAATAAACATATATATATATATATGAGGAAGATTTGGGTGGAGCCCAGGCTGCACCCAAATCACATGCTACCCCTTTAATGACCACAAATTTTTTTTCCTTTTTTTAATTAATTTATTTTTTATTTATAAGATATTTATTTTGTGGTCATTAAAGGGGTGGTATGTAATTTGGGTGCAGCCTGGGCTCCACCCAAATCTTTCTCTCTCTCTATATATAGATCATCTGACTCCTCACAAGATTATTCCAAATAGAAGAGGAAGGTATGCAAAAAAGTACATTTAATTATGTCTTACATAGTAGTCACATTATTTCCATCACACAAAATATTGGACCAAGTACTGCATGTATTGATATTAGTTGCGGTCCAACTTCTGAGCTGACTACCTGTTGCTTTCAAGGCATTCTTAAATTCAATGAGTGCCTGACCTGAAGGGAAGAAGAACAACATTCATTAAGTGTTCCAGCAATTAGAGAATATCAATACAATAGTAATAATTGATATGCACAACTGGATAGAATCAGAAATTGAAAAGATAATTACACTATTTAACGATTCGATCTCCAATAAAATCATATTTTCTGTTTTTATAAGAAAAAAAGACTTTCACATTTGTTGATAACTTCAGACTAGCTTTTCTACAATCCCCCACATGAAATGAGCAAAAAATGGGGGAAACGGTGGAAAAGGTGTCTTCCATGTGATATAAGGATTGAATGTATCATACCAAAAGATAATAAGAAGAAAGAATTAGAAACACTTTGCTTATCAGCTCGAAGCTATATACATATACAGTTGGAAAAATGGAACTTCAATTGTGAAAGAATGTTCTAGACCAAGTTAACTTGCATATACATTATCTATCTCTCCTTGCCGATCAAGAAAAAGAAGTCAAACTTGTAATTTCTATTTAATTTGATCCAGTCCAGAACCACATAAAGTGTGTAGAATCGAAACAACTCACTATTTCAAACATCATGGACATTAATGTGATGGACAATCTATTTGTCACAGACCAAATGCTTAAGAAAATTACTTATGAGCATCAGTATAATAAGAGAATTTTGATTTCAAACATGCCACCTTGAGATGCACTCCATACCTTGAAAATCAGACAGTGCAAAATAATGAAAGCAACCCAGAATTAGAGCGGTAAGATAGAGTTTTCCCATCTTCACTAACATCATTTTCATCCAGCAAGGTCATGAAATCCATGCAAAAAGGATTAATTGAGTCATTGCTTTATCTGCAAAAACAACCAATCATTCTGTCAAATATATTGGCATTGTAATATGCCCAAAATTATTAGGTACAAGATTTTTAATGAAACACAGTCAAGCCAATAAGTCCTTCAAAAGAGCAAAAAAAAAAAGAAAAAAGATCAGACTAAAAGCAGAGCAGTTCTTACACATTTGAATGATTAGTTAGAACTTGGATAAGATATTAATGTCCAAGATAGAATCCTTATTTGACCTTTGAACTAGAGTGAAAAAATTTTCTTTTAAGAAAAAAATCATGGTTGGTGTCTGTTGGCATTTTAGGGCTCTGAAATAATTAATCTCTCTCCTTTGTTAAAGTCTGTTGGAAATTAACTTCTCATTATGATGGAAATTTACTATCAATCTCCATTATGATAATTACAAATACTTTTCATTCAGATTGAAATTAACTTTCAATCTCCAAAATGAAGAAGAAATGGCAAGGAAATTCTCCAGTCAACAAATTTGTACTTTCAGAATACTTAATACTACTACCAACCACTTCCAAGTTCTCATACTTTAAAAAACAAAAAACCTAACAAACAATTAATGATTTCATCAATATAATATTTCAAGAAAATCTCAGAATACATCATGTAGTCAATTTAAAAAAAAACATAAAAAATTCAAGTCAAGTGATGATTGAGAATAGTCCTCAAAAGGATAGCCACAAAATTTCTTGGCCACACTTCTCGCAACAGTTCTCAAGTTGACCTTCAGATTGAACTTCGACTTTGATGAATACTAAATTCAATTATCAAAAACATAATACAATCAAACAAAGTTATGTTAAGTATTTCTATTTTTCCAAATTTCTCATTTCCGATTTATCCATCAAACTTGGAAAATGATTCAACGATTGAAAATTAAGGAACGAGAATCAACTCGAAGAGTGAAGATCGAAGATAAATACCTGTGGAGGAGGACTGGATTTGGAATATGATCCTCAAGAGTCAAGATTCGTAAACCATAAAATCAAAGGGAATGCGGAAAAGAGCTAAAGATGAAGAAAAGTTGAAGCTCAGAGAAGAAAATTATTTTCCGCCATTTGATTTAATTTGTGGATCAAATATGGAAAATAAGGCTTTTATTTTATTGTGAACTTGTCAACTACACTGTACTGTACAGTTCTGTGAATTCCACTGTCCCATATGAATTTTTATGAACATCTCATATTTTGTTTTTTGTTTTTCATTTTTGGAATTCAAACTTTATTTTTATTCAAATTTTTTATGATTGTATTTGTTTTGAAATGAGATGAGGTGAGGTGTTGGACTTGAACGCCTTATTTAGCTCAAGATGTTCTTCCCCTCATCTTATCTCCTTTATCTTTTTTTTTTTTGTTTTAACATTTTTTTTTATCTTTTTATTTATATTTTTTTTACTTAGTTTTCTTATTTTCTTATTTTATGTTTGATATACTTTTATTATAATATTTTTTTTTAAAAAAACAATAATAATATTATTATTTAAATATATTAATATATCGGTATATAATTATAATAATTATACTACTATTATATCAAATGTTTATTTAAATAAATTTGAATTTTAAAAATTAAAATAAATAAATATATATTATCACAATAAATTTTAATATTTTTACTTATAAAAAATTAAATATTTTTTATTACTTTGTTAATTATTCTTAATAACAAAAAAATTTATGAAACTTTAATTGTTTAGAGATAGACTATAAATATTGTATTTACAAATTTATAATTAAAAAATTAGTGTTCTAAAATCAATCTATTAAAACAACCATTAAATTTAAATATTCTAAAAATAATAATTAAATTTAAATAATTTATACACATTAAATTTTTTATTCATAGTTTACAATAGATATAAGAATATGAACTTATTCCAACAAACTTACAAATATTGAATTTATTTTGTTTGTTAAGAAAATGATATTCAAATTTTGTACTCATGTATTAAGCTACACTTTAAAATAATAGTAGGAGCTGATTTTTTTTTTTTTTTTTTGGAAGGGGTAAATTAATTTAAATAATTTTGAGATTTTTGCTTGTATATACCAAAAACAATTATAAGTTTCAAAATTTAAATGAGTCAACATAGGGATTGAGATCCATTTTACATTAATAAAAATAATAAATTCCAAAATTTGAGGGGTATTATCTTACTTCCATGTAATAATTATTATCAAAATGTGAGTGCATTCACTTTTAACTACAAAAAAACAGCAAATTAAAAAATTTAAGGTGTTTATGGTTCCCGAGAAGCCTCATTGACTAATAAGATAAATATGTTTAATTTAGTGTTACCTATTAATTAGTATATTTTATTAGCAATTCTTTGACATTCCGTAAATATCAATATGAATGTATAAAAATGTATAAGAAAATAGTTTCTTTTTTAATAAAATAAAAATAAAAATTGCTATCAAAATTTTATTATGACTAGTTTAATCAAATTGTTTTATTTTTATTTTTTAATTCATTATTTTTTAATAAATAGAATCTTGGTGTTTTTAATTTTTTTTTTTAATTATTATTTAAGTCTAACAAATTTTTAAAAAAAAGTTATTAATGATCTACAAATATTTTAAATTAGTCAAACTTCATTCTTGTGGTATGAAATTTTTTCTCATTATTATTTTTTTAATTAAACAATATTTAGGTGTGAAATATTTGAAACTTTGACCTCATGATTATTATGTCGTACATAATATTATTGAAATTTCGTTTCTTTTAAATATAAACATTAATATAATCGAAGGTAGTATAATATTAATTTTATATTACTTACATTTTATTTATAATAGTGGTTATATTTATATACTTATATTAGTAGCTATAGATTTGAGAATAATTGTTAAAAAAAAAAAAGATTTGAGAATAATTTTATTGTTAAAAAAATATAAGAATAGATAAAAAAATCAAATCAAATCAAATCAAATACTCTAACATCTCATCTTCTCTCCTCCATCTCAAACAAGGTTTTTCTGTCATCTCATTTCACCTACAGCCAAACACCCCCTAAGATATATATATTTTTTTTAAATATATCTATGTTTCTTTAAAAAAGTAGGTGAATACTAACTAAATTTTAAAAACAAAAATAAAATTTTGGAAGCTACTATTTTTTTCAAACTTTTAGTTTAGTTTCTAAAAACATAGATAAAATGTAGATATACAAGTAAGAAAAATTATGTAATTAAGTAATTATTGTAGGCTTAAATTTAAAAAATAAAATAGTCATCAAACAAGTCTATATCTGCAACTTCTTCAAGCCTTTTATGGGCAATTTCAGCCCCAAATCATTTTCACTCATCTTTGAAGTTTGAGTTGGATTTTAGGTAACATTAAATTCGGCGAGCTTACATATTTTATTAGATATTATAACTATTCAAAACTTAATTATGAGTCACGATTTTTTAGATCTGTCACTCGAACCCATTTGACCCATTAAACTTGTCTTTAACATTGCAAATGACATAGATACTTAGACTTGTTGATAATGTTTTGACGGGGCAACCTTGGTCACTCTTTTTGGTGTTTTAGATGATGTATCATCCTCATCTTTCTTGGGCCTCAAAGGGTTTAATGGACATCACTTTTTGTTATGTAAACAACAATCAACAACCAATCGAAGAATAAAGAAAACATAAAAAAAGAGAAACAACATACAAAATTTACGTGGTTCACTAACGTTGTGTTAGCATATCCACGGGCAGAGAGGGAGCAAAATTTTATTAAGAAAAGCAAAAATACAAATTACAGAATGAACATCATCTTATGTGGCTATGGTTCAATTCGAGTTTATACATGCACTTTAAATAAACCCTATTAGAGATAAAAAGGCTCATCACATAGAAGACCTAAGTGTGAATGTGTCAACGTATGCAGAATGCGTTTACGCATCCGGGATCAGAATATCGAATGTGCAAAATAAAGAGGCGGAGTGCGGAAACAGATGCCGAATGCGGGAATGAATGCGGAGTGCATATGCATACACGAATGACAAAAGCAGAATGCATTTTCGCAACGGAAGCGTTACTCCCGCACCCCCACTTGCTGACCGGACAACGAAACTTCCAACTAACTAATCGCAGGGCATTCAGCGTTCAACGCATATATTTAACCCTATTGTTATACCTTTGTTTGTTTTGGTACAAGTGGGGTCACAATATATTATATTTTAGCATGATGTAACTTTCATTTTTTTCCAGTTCAAAGTTATGAACTTCTACGTCAACTGGCGACATCAATTTAATTGCAATATCTTGAATAATTTATTTTCAACAAAATATATATCATTTCCGATTAATCAAACTTTAAATAATTTATTATAAAATTAATATTAAATTTTTAAAAACTTATGTATAAATTTGATTAAAATTGAAAAAGAAATCTTAAATTAAAATTTTCAAATTGATAAGAAAACAAGTCTTTAACACAATTATAATTTTATTCATAAAATGTTTAAATTTAAATCTCAATTTTGGAATTTATGGGAATAAATCTATATTATTTATAGAATTGAAAGAATAAAAACATTAAAACTTCGAAACACTTACGAATCCCTTTACATTAATGGTTTGGAATTAAAAGTAAAAAAAAAAACTGTTAGAAATTTTTTTTGAAAGAAGGTTTTCTTTTATTTAATATCTAGCAAAGACAAATAAATAACTTTTTTAGTTAAAAAATAAATAATAGTAATATGAGAGATATTGATTTAAAAAAAAAATGGTGGTAAGTTTGATCAATTTTCGATTCCTTTTTAAAAAAAATATATAAAATAAACATAAATAAAAAAATCAATTTTGTAATTCATGGAACAAAACCATAAAAATAAATTTTTTTTGATGAACCGTTCACTCTTGCAATAAAAAAAAAAAAGAAAAAAGAAACAGAAAAACTTATATAATTTCCTCTAGAATGTAAAATTGTTCCTTTTTTTTTTTTAATTTTTTTAATTTTTTTATATTTTTTATCACATTTCAAACATTAGGGCAATATATGTTCATCCAGTGAGATTAATAGGACGATATATATAGACGAAAAAAGTTTCAGACATAAACCTCATTCTATTTTATTTAAATCCAAGAAAATAGAAAAATAAAATGTAAGTAAAAGCTTATAAAATTTTCTTTATATTTACATTGATAAATATTGACTAATTATTTTTCATATTGTTAAATATTAAGGCTCAAATAACATTAAGATCTAAAGAAGAATCTAGAAACTATGGGCCAAAGAAAACTCTAGATTTCCCTCCATGGACAAAGAAAAATCTAGATATT
>JBBMKA010037038.1:0-18502 GCA_037833695.1 Sechiopsis laciniata | reverse complement strand
CAAAAACTTGTTTTTGTTTTTAAAATTTGGTAAGCAATCACCTACTTTCAAAAAGAAAGATAAATATTTTGTTTGAGCAAAAGTAAGTTAAATTTTAAAAATAAAAATAAAAAACCAAATAATTTTCAAATTGGCCTAATTTATTATAATAGAATTCAACCCGGTTGTTGTCCGGTGACCTCCATATATATTTAAACTGGTTCGCACATTGAGTTGCGTCTCCGGCACTCGCCGCGTGTCACCATCTCAAACGACAAACCTTCTTCTTCTCCCATTCGCCTCTTCTTCTTCAACGATCAACAACGCATTATACATTTTCCTTTTCTTTTCTCTTCTTTTCCATCAATTTCCTTTCCCATATTCTATATTTCGAAATTCCGTTTCCACCGAGCTTCTCGCTCGAGATTTCCATGGCAAATCGGTTCTTCTTTTGCGGCTTCCGTATAAAACCAGATTCCTGAAATCCAATTCATCCAATTTGGATCAATGATTCCGACGACATCACTTTGACTTCAGATTTTGTATTTCCATTTCAATTCCCTCTATGCATTCTTTCTGCTGCGCTTCTCAAAACTCTCATTCCAAGCAACCGCCGTGTTCCATGCCGGAACTTCATTCTCCGGTTTTTCTCCCCGCCAGATCAGATCCCGCTATTCGAATTTCTCACAATCGGAGCGTTTGTAGCGATCCTGGACGGCCGAGCCTGCGGAGTGTTTTTGCTGCTGAGATCGTTGCAAGGCATTCCTCCGCCAGGGACCCGCCTGTCGGCGTTAAGATCAACGATATTGTTGGGAATGGTGTTTGTGGTATACTCTATAAGTGGGTGAACTACGGCAAAGGATGGCGGCCGCGTTGGTTTGTGCTTCTCGATGGTGTTTTGTCCTACCATAAGATTCATGGACCTGATAAGATCGTTGTCACTGAGGAAACGGAGAAGGGATCCAAAGTCATCGGCGAGGTTTTGATGCGCCGGATTTCCAGGCATAGGAATGGGTTCTCTAATCAGACTATTCAGTTTCCTCTTAGGCGCAAGCCGTCTGGGGAAGTTCATCTCAAGGTCTGTCGCACCCATTCTAACTCATTCATTGTTCTTCTTCTTCTTCTCGTGATTCTAATTTTCATAGTCTGTTTTGAATGTGCTGCTGTTGAGTATCAGCATCTTTCTTCGTTTTCTGATTCAGTTTGTGTTGACATTTCGTAGACAATGACTTGTTTGTTTGTTTTTTCATCCTTTTTTATGATTTGTAATTTAAGACTTCATTTATGCTTACAATTGATTTGGTTAGGTTTCATTAGAGTTTTCTTTCTGATCCTCTTAAGATTTATGCCTTACATGTTAATCGGGAATGAGACTTGAGAAATGATGTCTAATGAATTGCACAAACGATTCATTTGATTTACATTTGTGGCACTTCTTGTTTTCATTCTGGTTCTGTGGTTCATTTGTCATGACAGGTTTCCTCAATTCGAGAGAATCGATCAGATGATAAGAGGTTTTCGATCTTCACTGGGACAAAGAGACTTCACTTGCGGGCGGAGACCCGCGAGGATCGGTTGGCATGGATGGATGCATTGCAAGCAGTGAAGGAATTGTTCCCAAGGATGTCGAACAGTGAGCTAATGGCGCCAATGGACTTCTTGTCTGTGTCAACAGACAGGATTAGACAGCGGCTACTAGAAGATGATGTTAGTGAAACAGCCATTCAGGACACTGAAAATATCATGAAGACTGAATTTGCTGCATTGCAAAACCAGCTTTTGTTGCTCAAGCAGAAGCAGTGGCAACTCATCGACACGTTGCGACACATGGAGGTACATTCAAACTGAATCTGGAATACTTCATTTGAATCAAACTCAGATTTTTTTTATGATTCCTACTATTATTGGAATTTTCAATTAATTTACAACGGATATGGGGCATACAGTGTTGCTCTGTTTTATAGATTGAGTATATTTTCCCCTTCAAGTGATTCTTCTGATAGGAAGTTAGTAGACCGTAAGGGGAATCTGAGTTTGTAACTTTGTTAGAACTTAAATCTCTCAGTTTTAATAGTTAGCTGCCATTATACCAAATGATGTGTTTTCCCAACCCTGTTACTATGTTGGCTATTGATTCCATAGAGGGATTTACGCCCGATTGGTATATCGGTTACTTAAACCCATTTCTTTGGTATACCACTCTTCATCCAATAATTCTGACTGTTCATCATTGATAGTGTAGCAGCTTGGTGGAATTTGGGACCATGTAGTAGGTAGAGATTGTAATATTTTTCTTGCTTACTCTCACTGCATTATGGAATTTGAAGCAAACTTAAGTGTTGTGAGCAATTACATTTCTCCATGCAACAAAACTAAAATCAAATCAAATATTCCACAAAATGCTCAAAGTTTTTCAAACGACATAAGTATAGTTTCCACTTCTCGCAAAATTCCATTTGGTTATTTAGGAAAGTTTGGATTTTTCTGCCCCTTTGTTTGAACATATATTTGTTACTTAGTTCCTTGATTGAAGTTTATTTACATGTTGGATTGTTTTCATTCTTATTTTTTCTACCAAATGTCTCCCTTGTGCCTTGCCTCTTCAGTGCATCCCTTTTTGCCTCTTCAGTGCATCCCTTTTGAATTTTGAAATTGGACACTTCGAAGTGAATTCAGAGCTTGCTGCGTTAACTTTGATATTGGCTCTAATGTTTAGAGCAACAACATTCACTTGTGTTTTAAAATAGGGTGTTCACGATTCCTCGCTGATTACAAGCCAAAACTTCTCAGATTTATTCCTTTCTTGAGATACTACCTACTTGCAGCTGAAAGCTAAAACTCTCTTCCTAAGATATTTTTATTCCGATTCCTGGGTTTCTTCATCAAGAGTAGTGAAATCTTCACCTGCTTTTTGTGCTTTCATTTTAGAAATGGTTTTTCTAGGATCTCTTGATTCCCTTGCCAGAAGGTTGACGTTAACCTGGAAGATTTTATGAACATATATAAAATTATAATATTAAGACTAATCAAATTGTGAAAGTCATCTGGATTTAACCGCTTATGTTGAAGCTGTGTTGTGAGGCATAATACAAGTAGCCCATTTGTTGGGCACTTTAGATTTTTTCTTCACACCAGAAGCTATTCAATTTTTTGTTTTTTCATTTTTTTTTTTTCATTTTTGATCTATTTAAATTTATTTCTAATAATTTTTGTTTCAAGAATTTGATTCTCTTATTTCCATGAATAATTCATTTTTTGTTAGCATTGAGTAGACCTGTAGTCAAATCAATAACAATGGTAGTCCCAATAGAAGTTCATTGACTGACCATCTTGAGGTCAGTCATGTAAAATTATATAATTCTGCATTGCATTCAAAATTTTCTTTTGATTAATGTGCACTGCTTAAATTGCTCTTTTTATTGTATTGTGTAGACAGAAAAGGTTGACTTGGAGAATACAGTAGTTGATGAGAGCCAGAGGCAGTCAAAGGAGCCTGGGGCTTTGCCTGGTCTGCTGGAAAAGTACAGCGGTGAGTTTTCCGGCTGTTATAACTACATAATCATGGTTTTACTACACAGTTCATTAATTTTTTATACGTCTTTTGGCCATCACGTTTCCTTCTTAATAAATATTATCAGGCGCAATGCTGTCTTGAGTTATGTGAATAGAGATTTTCGTGTTAATTGCAGCATCGTTTTTTTTTTATAACATCGGACACTTTTTTATGGTACTATGTTTTCTTGATATGCTGTAGGGGCGTTTTGGGCAAGGAGAATGTGATGTATTTTGGGAAAGGAAAATACGGGGGAGAATACGAGAGAGAATGATTAATAGGGACAATGATTATCTGTGTTTGGAGTGAAGATAATGGTTATGGAGGAAATCATTAACTATGTTTGGGGTGCAAGAAATGATTATGAGGAACCATTACCTGTATTTGGGTGCAGCGAATGACTTATAAAGGGAACAAAATAGTAAGTGTGGAGAGAATGAAAAATGGCTATAAGAAAAATTAAAAGTAGTTATGGGGAATGAGCCGTAATTATAGGGAGAATGAATATTGATTATGGGGGAATGATTGGGTGACACAAACATGTGTAAAAGAATTATTCTTCCCATAATCATTCTCATTCTTCTTGCTCCAAATACCCCATAATGCAGACAGATGAAAAAGGGTTGGCATAATTTTTTATGAAACCCTACATGCTATGGGCAAAGAACTAGACTTGGATCTGGATTTGAAAAATTGAGGTGAAGCGTATCCTTGCTGATTTTTCTTAAGCATACTTGTATGGGATATCATGGATGATAGTGAGAGTTTTTTTTTTAATGAAGGCTATATAAGTATAATTAAAAAGTGACTGAACTGTAAGATTAGATAAACACCGATAAGAAATAACTTAATTGTTATTTTGGTGAACAAGGCAATGCAGGCGCAGTAAAAGAACAGTATAGTAGGATGCTATCTCATGACTTATGTGTGTGTGTTTTTTTCAGTTAAAGAGGAGAATAGAATTACTATATAGCTGTGACCAATGAACATACTAATATCAGATTCTAAGTTTTTAGGAAGGTGAAATGTGAGGGATTTTGTCATAATTTTATAGCAAAAGCATAGCAATATTTTTTTATAATTTACTACATAGCAATTCTTCTGAACTTGCAATGTCAAATCAGAGCTTCTATAGCAAAAACTTCCAAAAATTCCAACGGGGGAGCTTAATATATGTGGCTAAACAATTATTCCCTCTATAAATTAATTTGGCTTATTTAGTATTTGTATAATTGTATTCTCACCTACAAAAGACATATGATGATAATGTTTGCTATTAATTCTCGTCCATTTTCCATCATCAAGTTTCTTGTTTTGTTTCATTTTCAACAGTTTTGGGGTCCTATACACAATTCTTTTAGCATAAGCACGTTGAACGCTGACTTATAATTTATTTGTCTTCTTACTCTAGATGTGTTTGTAGTCAATTGTAAACATGCCCTTACTCAATTTTCCCTCAACTTTTCTATCTGGCTACAGATGCAAGTGCAACTGAATCTGATGATGATCATGAGAGAGTTGGTGCGGCAGAGGAAGAAACAGATGATGATGATGAGAACACATTTTTTGACACTCGAGATTTTTTATCATCGAGTTCGTACAAAAGTAATGGATCTGATTACATGATATCATCTTTTTCTTCCGATGATGAAGGCCTTTGTACAGTCGATTTTGAGGAAGCAGTGGATCCATCAATTAGATCGTTTGGAACTAACTATCCTTACTTTAAGCGGCGCAAGAAATTACCTGATCCAGTTGAAAAGGAGAAGGGTGTCAGTCTTTGGTCAATGATTAAAGACAACATTGGAAAAGATCTCACTAAAGTTTGTCTTCCTGTTTACTTCAATGAGCCTCTTTCTTCCTTGCAAAAGTGCTTCGAAGATTTAGAATATTCTTACCTTATTGATCGAGCACATGAATGGGGAAGAAGGGTAAGTGGATGATCCATGATCCTATGTTCTGATAACTTTTTGTGTAGCTAGCAAATGAGGTCTTATGGAAGATGTTGCAAACCCCCTAGTTTCCATGATAATTTTAAGTAACTTTCTGGAAAGTGTTAAAGAAAAAAAAAAACCATGAATAGTTTCATATTCCTTATGATTTTTAATTGGATTATTTTATGTCAACTCTTTAGGGTGATAGCCTCATGAGAATTCTTAACGTAGCTGCATTTGCTGTATCCGGATATGCTTCAACAGAAGGAAGAATTTGCAAACCATTTAACCCACTGTTAGGGGAAACTTATGAGGCTGACTATCCAGATAAAGGTCTCAAGTTTTTCGCTGAGAAGGTATTGTTTTTAGATTAATTTATTATGTTCTGGGGGTAAAAGGCAGGGGCTAATTAAATAATCTTATACAAAAGCTGGTAGGAGAAACGATATATGCCCACGGGTAGATTCAGATGCCTAATAGAAATCTAGTAAACACTAACCAGTTTAGTTAATTCTAGAAGTTATTTCTTATTCCAAAAAAAGGTTAATACTAGTAGCAGAACAAGTACAAACCCAACCACAACCAAATTTGAAGCAATATAACACTCTAAACACTCTAGTAGTCTTGGCCCATAGCAAAATCCCCCTATTTCTTTGGAATCAGAAATTCTTGAAAAGAGAGTTTAATATAGGGGCAAGCACTATAGTTATCAAATGCATACCAATTTAATATCTTTCTTCGAAAGCGTAATTTATAACACGTTTCACTTGAACTTTGCATTGCCTAACTAGCTTTAATCCTTTTATACTCATATCCCGATAGTGATTGGATTATGTGCTGGATAAGGTGGGAATGAAAAATGAAAATGGGATGGCAGTGGTAAGAGTAGGAATGTAAAAACAAAAAATTGAAGGACATATGGCTTCAAAATGTTCTTGTGTATTTCTTCCTTTAATACTAGTATTTCATTTGAGATTTTTCTATTTAGTTTGTTTCTAAACGAGTTCTGTGATTGTACAGTTGAGAGAACTTACATGGGTTATCGAACCACCTTATATCTTTGTTCTTACACTATTCTTCCTCATTCATGTTATTGGAGCCAGAGCCACTGTATAGTCCATACTAATATATTAGATAACTTGGACATGCATCTCAAACCAATTGGTAGTGAGGGGAGTAGTCTATATATCTTTTAAATATGTTGAAGACTCCTAACCTTTCCAATATGGAACAAGGTGAGTATCTTCGACATGTCCTCTTAGTACCATATTGGAAACAATATCTTGGATTATATCCAAATTTGTGGACTAAAATACTCGCTTAGACTTACTTGAGTTGGATCTGAATTTTTGGGATCAAATACCCGTTTAAGTTTTACCTGCTTGGGTATGAATCAAATTTATGAATCAAATACCTGCTTGGATTAGATCAGAATTTGGAGACCAAATACCCACTTGAAGCCCTGAAACCTAATAAGATTATATGGGCATTCATTTCAAAACCAATCGGTAATGGGGGAGTAGTCCATATATCTTATAAAAATGTTGAAGACTCTTCTCACCTTTCCAATGTGGGACAAGGTGAGTATCTCCGACATGATATGTAATTCAATCTCCATCTTATTTCTTATCGCAAGTACAATTTCCCTTCAGAATGAAATTTGTTATTTGCTTCTTCAAAATTGAAGAGTGTACTTCAATATCCATCTATTTTTTACGGCAAGTACAATTTCCCTTCAGAATGAAATTTGTTATTTGCTTCTTCAAAAGGCAACAAGAGAATTGGAGTAAAAAATAAGGAGGGATTTTATTATATAAGGGTTACTAGATCATCTATGTGATAGTACAATAATTGATCCTGTCTAACTTAGTGGGGCTTTCATGCTCGTATTCTTTAAATTTTATTATTAATTTTCAACCTTACTTGCTATAGATTGTCCTACTGTACCTTGACTTCTAAGGAAATTTTAGCTTGTTAAGTCATTGTTACTTGAATGCTTCATTTCTTTGTCTAGAATGTATGGATTGCTACATATTCTAATTTTTGTATTTGAATCATAGAGTGAATGACTTTGTTGTTCTTGGATTGATTCAAGATATTGCCTCTCAAATGCGATTTTTCTAATTTTTGTTGTTAGGTTAGCCATCATCCAGTGGTAGTTGCATGCCATTGTGAAGGTAAAGGGTGGAGATTTTGGGGGGACAGCAATTTGAAGAGTAAATTTTGGGGTCGGTCGATTCAGCTTGATCCTGTTGGTTTGTTAACATTAGAATTTGATGATGGAGAAGTCTATCAATGGAGTAAGGTATTACACCAGTGAGTGTTTTATGCTGTTTAATCTCTCTTTTTTTTCTTCTTTACTACATTTCTTCATTTAGAATTTAGAATTATTGGAAACTTCTGCTTTTCTTGTAGGTGACAACGTCAATTTACAACCTAATTCTGGGAAAGTTGTACTGTGATCATTATGGTACAATGCGTATACATGGAAATCGTGAATACTCGTGTAAGCTAAAATTCAAGGAGCAGTCCATTATTGACCGAAATCCGCACCAGGTAATTTTCTAATGATGATTTTGAGGATTGTGCTGCGAATTTCATCAATGATATAGAAGATATCATATCATCACAAATTGATATAATACTCCTACAAAGTTATATAAGGGAGTATAGTTAACCAATCATGTTCCTTCGGATAATCTATTTTATTCGTTCAGATTCTGGGTGCAACTTCTGAAATTAGCAGGGTTTCATTTGTCATGGGTGAAAGCTGAGGTTATATATGGCTGCAGTTGTTCTAGTTCAAGCATTACCACTCTAAGCTGGCTAGTTTTAATATGTTGTATTATCATTCATTATTCGACTGGATGTCGTATTACTGTTAATGGTGAATAACTTGTTCACTCTAAGTGAGCATCTGTTATTTGATTTCATCTAACTCAACTTGGTATGTGCTTTTATGAGCAGGAATAGGTTAAGAAAATCTGTGGAAGTTAAAATTAGAATTCCAGACTTGTGAAATATCAAAATCTTTTATGGTTCATTATAGTTGACTAATAATTGAAGCACAATTCTCTTGCAGGTGCATGGTATAGTTCAAGATAAAACTGGAAAGACGGTGGCTACATTATTTGGAAAATGGGATGAGAGTATGCATTATGTGAATGGGGAATATTCTCCAAAGGGAAAAGGATTAGCTTCTTTATCTGAAGCTCACCTACTCTGGAAACGAAGCACACCACCAAAAGTGTCTACTAGATGTAACTTCACACGTTTTGCTACGACTTTGAATGAGCTGACACCAGGCTTGAAGGTAATACTTTCGGTTACGGTTGAAATATGATGTTCAAGGATCAATTTGTTTCTGATACTACTTCAATATGCAGGAAAAGTTACCTCCTACAGATTCGAGGCTCAGACCTGATCAGAGGTATTTAGAAAATGGACAGTACGAAATGGCAAACTCAGAAAAGTTGCGTTTGGAGCAGCGCCAACGGCAGGTAGATTGTACTTGAATGTTGCATAATTCGTTCTTTTCCAGCCTCTAAGAGTATTATGCATGTTTGCCTTTTTGTATAAGATAACCAAATGCATTTTCAAATTAATATTCCCGTTCCTCATAAAAGATATAATAATAATTTGTTCCCAAGTTTGTGGATGCTGCCGAAACAACTTGAAAGTACTTGTTAAAAGAATTAGCAGCATTATGGATTTGAAAATTTTAGAATTGATGAAAATAGACAACCGACTTTTTTGCCATCTTCTTTCTGAAGGAATACCTACCTTCCATGTCAAGCCTTTACAAATATAAAGAATACTTTTCAAAATCTTTTATCCATTTATTCAATTTTTCTGAGATTTGAAAAGCTAGTCGATCAATAGAATAACTTCATGTCATTTCATATGGTTCTCAGGCTCGGAAGATGCAAGAGCGAGGTTGGAAACCAAGGTGGTTTGCCAAGGACAAGGGAACTGATTCATATCGCTACATTGGCGGGTACTGGGAGGCTAGAGAAGAGGGCAAATGGGACTCATGCCCTGATATATTTGGCCAGATTCATACCGATCTGCAACTCGAGTGAGTTGAACAATTTTTTGGTTGTTTTTTTTTTTATTTTTAAAATTCTTTTTTCACACATCTGTACCAGATGAGTAGCCAATACAATAGCGTGCTCATTTGAGTGGTTTATATAGTATCAGTATAGCAAGTGCCACAGTCAATGTGGTTGCAAAGTAAATTAGATGGAAGATGCTGAGCAGTCAAATAGGACAGGATAACAAAAATGTGAAAAACAGCCCCCATAGTTCACTTCTCTTGTAATAGGTGGAAACATCTTTCTTTCACAGCAAAGTGTTGAGTGAAAGCATTTTTAAAATTATTCCTAGTATATACACATATATACACATTATTTATCCTAAATGACACCATGATCATTTTCTTGTTGGTTTCTTCCAGCTGGGTATCTCAAGTGTTAAATATTAAGATAACATTCTAAATGTTAAGGACCAAAAAAAAATTTAGAAACTATGAGCTAAAAAAAATTCTAGATTTCCGTCTATGGACAAAGAAAAATTTAAATATTTATTTCTCATGAAAAATCTAAATTTTTACTTTGTCCAAAGCCAAGTTGTGGCAAAATCCTAGCCATATATTTTATTTGATCACAATGGCAAAATTTGGACCATTGGATGTTACTTGGAGTCCAAGTCCATAAGTACTATAAATAAGTGGGTGCCCATCGTTGGCAAACTATCCCAAAATCTCCCATGACATCCCACATCTAAGTGAGTGAGGGTGTGAGATAAAAATATAGAATGTTTTTTCTTATAAGAGAGTTCGTTGCTATTTTGTAAGAGAAAAAGTTTGTAATTCCTATTTTTTGTAATAAAGTTCTTCTATTCTTACTCGTAGTTTTTATCCTAATTTGTTTAAGAGTTTTTCACATAAAATTACTGTGTCATTTTTTCTTTTTTCTTCTTTATTATTATTGTTATTTTCAATCTATTATAGCTACAATCGTGTTCTATTCAATGTAAACGATCATAATATCAAAAACTTTTCTTTTATGCCTCTAAGTTTGCTCCAATTATTATTATAAAAAAATGTAGTCTCACATTGATTGATTAGAATGAATGAAGAGTAGGAATATTCATCTTTAAGAAAATTTTTTGGAAGAAACAAAAAATGAATGAAATGCAGTGGATGCGATAATTTTGAGTAGTTTTAGAGGTGTAAACTCTGTTCTGATAACTCTGTGTTTGGTGTCTGAATTTTCACTCAGACTAAAGGCTTGATTGATGGGACTAGATGGAAACTTTATTCTAATTAATATTGCATAAGCATTATTTTTGGAATTATTTTGTTGAAAAGCAGTTAAATAATGTGCCCAAGAGGAAGTGAGTCCCCACAAATGTGAAACCGTCGAATCAATTCTGACCTCACAGTGACTTGAAAACGACCTGTTAAATTATGCCACGTCGGGCCGAAGTCCTTTCAACTTAACCAACTGAAGTTCGAAGGGACATTTTGAAGAGATAGATGAATAGTCTTCTTGCTCCTTTAAATTTATGATATCATATAAAAATACATTATACTATCTTCCAAATGTTATTATTAAAATGTTTAGATAAGGGTTTAAAGTATTGGCCAAAAATTTTATTGTTTGGTTGTAATATATATATCAAAATTATGGTTTTGGATTGGATTAAAATCAATATCTAGTACTATATAGTTAATTATGAATAATATATTAAAAAATATCATATTTATTATCTTCCATTTTTGTTTTTACCGAACACTCATTTACTTTTCTTTTTCTACTCACTAAACATTGATTTATAAGGTAATAGATGTTTATGTTATAATACACATCTATATGTCTCAAATATAGATTATTATAATTTCTGTTATAATAATATACGCTTCAAAGGCTACCCTAAAAATTGACCATCGGCACAAATGTATCCTTAGACATTATATTAGTTGTTGGATTTTTCTTCATTTTGTGCGGTCCAAGGCCAACAAAGAGATGTAGCTATCTGTCCCTCATGTGAATTCTTCAAAACACAACCCTCATGAAATATTAAATAGCCATGTAGTGTCTTTTCTTAGATCTTTGACTCACAAGTTTTCTTTGTTTAGTCTTTCTTTCATCCCCTTATTACATTGTGCCTTTTCCTCTCGGATATTTACACTATTGTCGTAGACAATTTTGCCCTAATATTGTATCTCAACTTTTTTGTTTAAGATTTATATGATGCTGATGTCCAGCAACTTTAGACATTTGATGACATAATGCTAAACTTACATTAATATGAATAGATAAAATTAAAAGTAGTGGGCTTTTTTTAAAGATTGAAGATTAAATTTACTCAATTATAATAAAAGCCTAACAACATTTTTTTTTAGTACAATAGATAAATAGATATAATCTTTAACATATATATAAGTTTATTTGAAAAACAATTTTGTTTGATAATAAGAATAGTAGCTCGACCACTAATTAACCATGAGGTTATGAGTTTGAATCTCTCCTCCCAATTGTTATAATCTCAAAAAAAAACAAAAAAAATAAATAATTTTGTTTTTAGTTTTTTGTAATTGAAAATGAAAGTTGTTTTCTTTTAAATTTCTCTACGGTAGTTATTGTATCTCCTAAAAAAATAATAATAATAATAATAAATTTTAAAAAAAACCATTTTAAGTTAAATTTGGAAAACAAGAACAAGTTTTGTATTAAAAAACTTTTTTTTTTTTTTTTTTAAATTTTCAAATCATGGATTAATATAATGTAAAAATTGATAACAAACCAAGTAAATTCAAATGTGCGAATTGTATTTATAAATTTAATTTTCAAAACCAAAAACAAAAACTAGATGGTTATAAGTGGAATCTTAGAATCGTACTCCTAGTTTTGACCTTTAGAAGTTCACCTACTTCGTTGATGGAAGCCAAGTTAAATAATTTTGTTATGTCATGTTTTGTTAATTGGGTTTGTTATTTTTCTAAATTAATAACCAAGATGGTGCAAGTTCAAATCTCCTGTCGTTGTTGAATAAAAATAACAGTGATAATAATATTTTTAACTCTTTCCTGATTATAATACGAGCAATAGTTCAATACACATAAATGTATGTTGATGACTAAGAAATTATGAATTTGAATTCGTCATCCATTATTGTTAAATAAAATCAAATCTAAGACGACCTTCAAACTTCTTTTTCCTCTGTCTTGGTATCAAAAACTTCTTTTTCCTCTAAAGTCCGAACATTATACTTATTTAAATACCAGATCTTGAACTTCATAAAGCCATATAAGAAGCATTAAAGACAAGAGCATTAGGTCATAAATTTGGCCTTTCAAGCCATGCCTACATTTGGATACAAATCATCCTATTCTATACCTTTTTTTAATAGATCATATTCTATACATTGACTTAGTCAATTCAAATCGATACGACTCATAGGGGTTGTTTGTTTACTAAGGAGGATTTAACTTGAGAAATTATTTTAAGTAGTTAAAAATTGAGAGTTATAACTAAAAATTCGTTTGGATGTAGTTTTTGTGTAGATGAATTAGAGTTAAAACCGTATTTTGATGTAGATTTAAAATGAGTAGTTAAAAATGAATGATTAAAAATGAGTGGTTAAAAATGAATTATTTTGATTGATTTGAAATGAATTATTATAAATGATTGAATGAATGATTAAAAATGAATTGTTAAAATTGAGAAGTTATTTTTAAAAGTAAAAAGATGAGGAATTAGTAAAAACTTGTTTGGATGTACGTTTTCGAATAGAAGTTAATAAATCCTCCTTAAATATGACAAACAAGCACCCCCATAAACTAATTTTATGTAAACTCAAATTTAAAATTTTAAAAATCCATTTTGTTACACAATTCAAATACAGACCATACAAACTCACAAGTACATATCTACCTGAATTTAGACTACTTAAAATTGCAAACCAGATACCTATAGAGGCTAATATTGGGTAGGGTAGAAAAAGGAAAAATATAAAAAGATGGGGGGCCTTAAGTGAATTAATTGGTGGATGACCACTCATTAGGCTTTCTTTTTGTATTTCATTTCCAGGTGAGGATCCCATTCAGATCTACAATCATTCCCAATCTAACCCACTCTCATTTGCTTCCTTTCTTCCTAAATTTTACAATTTAATCACTTCTTTTTGTTCAATGTCACTTTTATGAATTGAAGAACTTGATATCCAAATATTTTACTATTCAAAAAACCAAATATGGAAAAAAAAAATTAATTAATTAAAACAAATTTAATCTATGATGTTCATTTACTTATAAAATAATTTTTTACAGAGTTTTTTTTTTATATCTTTATGTTGTATGGTCAAATGCTATATCATGTGACATTAATTGAAATGCGTACAAGGTAATCAAAACAGTTATGGATAAAAAAAAAATTAAAAAAATAAAAATCAAAACCAATCCATACCTTGTGTTTTTAACAATGTTCTACTATTGGGTCTTTTCATTGTATTATTTGTTGATGTTTAAGTTCACATCTTAACTGCCGATAAGAACAGTAGCTCAGCGGCATGTCTATACTCATAAAACACGAGGTCATGGATTCGAATCTCCTCCACTCGCAATTGTTGTAATTTAAAAAAAAAACATCTCAACTAAAGTTGCTTAGGGGTGTTTGGAGATTAAGGTTTGGAGATTGAACCTCATGTTTGATTTTTGTGGTAAAAAAAACATTCATAACTCTTCGTCAACAGGACTATAACCTTGTAACAAGTTCGTGTCCATTCCTCAAATATTTTTTAACTAAAAAAAAACATTAACTCTTCATCAATATTTTCACTTATTCCAATATTATTTCAATTTTGGTACATTATCTTTTGTTATCATAATCATATAATAATAATAATAATAATAATAACAATAATAATAATAATAAACTTAAATGAAGATGTTTGAATTTACACAAACTAATAATTCAAATTTTATGAATTTCATTTAGTTCAATAATTATTAAAGCTTGGAAGTTGAATTAAAAATTAAGTTTAAATATAAGAATCAAAACTAAAAGAAATATATTATTATTTCAATTTCAATATTGATAAACTCATATCTTAATTTTTTTTTTTTTTTTTAACTTAAAAATATCATTGAAACATATCTTATAGTTTAATATTTTTAGCATATTTTAGCCTAATTTTTTGTACGAATTTAACTGATCAAATAACTTGTATAAAGAATCATATACTAAAATAAAAGTGAGATTTTAACTGAAATCTGAATTTGGAAAAATAAATCTTATAAATTTATTATTTTGATTTATTTTAATAATCAATAAAATTGGGATATATAGAATAGTTGATGGTGTAATAGTTTCATTGTTTGGTAGGAATCTAATTAGTAGTGTCTTCTACATAGGTAATAATAATATAGATTATTATCGTCTGTGTTTAAAGTAAAAGTAATTTATAAGTAGAAAATTTGTTTGAATAAAGATGGATTAATAGATCCTACGATAATGTGTAGTATAATTTTAAATTTGAAGATTGAGATGAATAATATTGAGTGGATTGTTCATCAGTCGTAGCATTCCATTCAACTTGTTTATTGTTTGAACTTCAAATATCTAAGTTCTTTTTTCTTTCTTTCTTTTTTTTTTTTTTTTTTTTTTGTGGATAATTACTTCATGTGAGACTTTTTATATATAATCGCATCTCCAATCTTTTTCAAATAAAAGAAGAGGATTATCCATTTTTTGTAATTATTTTTACAATTTTGCTAAGCAATAAACAATTAATGAGCCACCTCACAATGATGTTTTTATTGGAACATGCAACTTGTTTGACAAAGCTCCACTTTGATCTATTGCTATTGAGATAATTGGGATTGTCATTTATTGTTTGGCATTTGAGAACTTTATGTACATGACTAAGTTTATGAGACTCACTACTTTTGCTTAGGTTCCAATGATTCCACCCCACTAATTGAAAAGCTAAGGCTTGTATAAATAATTACTCATAGATGATAAGACTTAATATGACTTTTCTTACCCGACCCTCTTACTTAAATCTTTCTTTCTTATTATTTTATTAAATCTTTCTTTCTTATCATTTTATTGTGATTTTCTCTCCTAAATATGGTTAAGATGAACAAGAGAAAGATGCTTGCTAAGTCAAAAGATGCAAGTTGAAAATAAATCTCATTTTCCCTTTCCTCCAAAAAAAAAAGAAAGAAAAGAAAGAAAGAATATTTGACTTATAATCTAGAATGGTATTGTTCATTTAAGACTTAGTTAAATATTTTGATTTTGCATAATTATTTTTTAAAACGAATATCTATAAAATGTTATCTTTACTTATACTTCAAGAACTTCTCTACTTTTATTTATATTTGACCAAAACATATCATTTGTTCTCGAAGCCGATAAGATATGGTAGCTTGCTAGTTGGCAATAAAGTTAGGGTAATGTGGTCTAAGTAGTGTTTGGATGATTAAATATGAAGATGTACAAATTAGTATTAAAAGGGAAAAAGAAAGTTTGATAAACCCAAAAGGGGATGTGTCCTCTCATTTTGTCTCTCTCACAAAACAAATTTTGGTCACATGGAACCATGGCCCTTCCTCCCTTTCACTACCACCCAATCAAATTCTCTCTTTTTTCCCATTTATTTCTTTTCAAAAACTTACTCAAATGTGTTTGTGGAAATTTAGGTTCCTTTGAAACTAATTAAAACTTGCCTTTTTATATGTTTCCCAAAATATCTTTTTCCATCTTTGTATTTGTAAATGGCTAAAATTTATGCCCCACTTTCACTTTTCCAACACTTCCCTTTTATGTTTTTTTTAATAGTTGAGTTTGTCAAATTACGTACGGTTAAAAGCTCGAGTATCATAATTATTATTCAAATAAGAATTGAAGATGAAGAAGAAAGAATGGTTTTGGAACTCTATTGGTTTCAATTTTTTTGATTTTGACCAAAGATTTATCCATTTTTAAATTCGGAAATAATTTAAACTAGTAAATAAATTTGAAGACAAAGAAATAACCGACTTTCGGTTGGACCGAGAGGGACGGCCGGCCATTGCACTCATATTCCATATTATCCCCCAATAATTTCTTAGGTATATTTGTTTATCAAAATTATAAATGCTAGTAAATATTTTCCAAAAAGATGAAATTTATATCCTTCATAGATTATTTTAGTTTGGTTCAATTTTTATATTTAGATTTTAATTTTGAAAATTTTAAGTTTGTGTTATTTTAATCTTTATTATTATTTTTATTTTTATTTTAAGAGTGGTAAGACGAGATGATTCCAACTTCTTAATTAAAAATATGGTGTTATTTTAATCTTTATTTTTATTTTAAGAGTTGTAAGATGAGATGATTCAAACTTCTTAATTAAAAATATGGGTGTACTTACTCAAGATCAATACACTCATTTTCTTTTTTAGGAGAGTAATACTTTTAGGTTTTGGTTATTTTGTGGTGAAGTGTGAAGAAATGGATCAAATGATTTAGAGTAAAAAATTTGACATAGGATCAGAGTCAAAATAATTTAGTTTAATGAAGTGAACAAAGACACTTGACAACATCATGTGTTGAATCACGAGTATTATCAAAATGTGAAATTATAATTATTTGACATGAAGACAATCAAGCAGTAGCATTCATTTTATTATGTTAAAAGAAAAAAGGATAAGTACTCTAAAAAAAACAAGTAAAAACGGAAATGAATTTTATATACATATTCTCACATTTCATTCTCTAAGGGAACATGGCCAACAATCTTTGATTGGGGATTGAGTTCACAAACGGAAATCTCTCCATTTTAATCATTGATTAAAATGTGATAATAAATAAATAATTATATTAAAATCATATAAAAGTTAAGTACTATTATTATTACATTTGATATAGAAACTTATTAAAATTTAAAATTAAATAAGTACAGCATCGCTGTATTAAGAATTTTAACAAATATAAATCTAATGTTACTAATAATAATATAATACTATATATTAATAACATTTTTATAAATGAGTCGATCAAATCGAAGATTTTCAGACCGGTTCCGGGACCCACACAGTGGGCATTTTTGTCATTCCAAGTTGGCATCCATACATGACACATGTTATATAAAGAAGACGTGGGAGGTGGACCCCACCCACGAAGCTTAAGTGGGCTCCACATGTGTGCCAGCTCAGACATGGGCGGTCCAACTTCAATTGCAACGAATTATGCCTTTATTTCTAGTTTGGCATTTGCGTCTCCTTCATCATAATCGTATATTCTTATTCTTATTTTTTAAATTTCAAAATGAATGTTTAATTTTAAAGGAAACTGTGGAGATTAAGTCGAATTTTAGAAAATAATTATAAACGTGGTTACTTTAAAAAAAAAAAAAATTATTGATATTAATATTAATGTGTATTAATAATACATAATATTAATTAGTATTTATAATACAGTATTAAAATGTGTTATTGACTATGGAGGAAAATATTTTAAAATTTTGTCTCCATTTGTAATTATTTTGCGAGAATAGATCATTCAATACAATTTTTCATTTTAAATTTGGATCTTTCTCAAAAAATAATAATATTTTGATATTGCTAGAAGTGTATATAGACTTATAGTTTGAGTTAGATTGAGTTAGGGAGATTTTTAGGATTAACCCAAAGTTTAGGGTTGGTAAATTCTCCAACACTATGCAATAAAGCAACCAAGCCCAATTGTGGCAGTGCAGCTCTCTCCATCTTCAAACAATTCGGCTCTCTACATCTTCAAACTGTGACAGTTCGGCTCTTTACATCTTCAAACTGTGACAATTCGGCTCTTTACACCTTCAAACTGGGGCAGTTCGGCTCTTTACATCTTCAAATTGTGGCAGTTCGGCTCTCTACATCTTTAAACTGTGGCAGTTCGGCTCTCTACATCTTTAAACTGTGATAGTTCGGCTATCTACATCTTTAAACTGTGGCAGTTCGACTCTTTACATTTTCAAACTCTGATAGTTCGGTTCTCTACATTTT
>JBBMKA010037008.1:0-22702 GCA_037833695.1 Sechiopsis laciniata | reverse complement strand
GCAAATCACCCTTTAGATCAAATAAATCATATTTTCTATAATTAAGTACAATAATCAATTAAATTATATGGAAGATTAACACAATAAATATCATTATTTTAGATTTATCAGATCCACTTGAGGGGTGGGCACATCTATCTCCTCATAAGTGTCATCTCCTTCTGAGTCTTTAGGGTCCTCACCTCCTAGGTTTGGTGATCTGGGTCTTGAAGGACCAATGTCTATGTGCAGGTTTGCCTGAGAACCAAGTTGTTCTCCATCAAGTTTGTCTTCTTTAGAAGTCTCTTCAGCTTCAATGCTCATATAGAGCTCATCTTCCTTGAAAACAATGTCTCTACTCAGAATGCTTTTATTTTCCTTGAAGTTCCAAAGTTTGTAACATTTGGTTCCTTTAAGATAGCCAATAAACATGCATTTGAGAGCTCTAGGATCCACCTTCCCATGTTTCTTATGAATATATGCTACACAACCAAAAACTTTTAAATTTGTCAAATTGGGAAGAGTGTTATACCATTTCTCCTGAGGTGTCTCTAAATCAATAGCAACACTAGGGCTTCTATTGATAGTATAGGTAGTAGTTGCTAGTGCCTCAACCAAAAACATATCAGGAAGTTTAGCTTCAGAAAGCATACACCTTACCCTTTCCATAAGTGTCTTATTCATCCTTTCAGCAACACCATTTTGCTGAGGTGTGTAAGAAGTGGATTTATGTCTAGTAATTTCATATTTATCGCAAAATGAGTTAAATTCATGGCTTAGGAATTTTAGCCCATTACCAGTCCTAAGTTATTTTACTTTTTCATTAGATTGCAATTCAATCTTAGTTTTCCAATCTCTAAACCTAGAAAAGGTTTGATCCTTAGATTTCAGTAAGTAAGTCCAAACCTTTCTAGAATAGTCATCAATTAGAGATAGGAAGTACCTTGATCCACTCCATGAAGGAGTTTGGGATTGCCCCCATAAATCAACATGTATGTAATTGAGAATGCCTTTTGAGTAGTGCTCCCCTTTAGTGAACTTCATTCTCTTGGCTTTGAGTAGTGCCCCCCTTTAGTGCTCCCCTTTAGTGAACTTCATTCTCTTTGATCCCTTGGTTAGAACCAAGCCTTTCTTTATGAGTTCATGTAATCCTTTCTCACTAATATGAGAAAGCCTTCTATGCCAAAGTTCTATCTCATCTTTCTTGAAAGATTAAAAGATTACGGCATATTTGGGGATGCTTACATTATTTACAAAATACAACCCATTTAGCTTTTCTCTAACTAGAATCAGCTTGCCATTCTTCATGATTTGAATAGAGCCATTATTACCAACATAGGTACATCTTTTCTCATCTAGCATACCTAAGGAGATAAGGTTTCTCCTTAGCTTAGGAACATGTCTCACCTTCTTTAGTAGAACCTCCTTATTGTCTTGGAGTTTGAAAAGGACCGAGCCTATTCCAATCACTACAGAAGTGTGATTGTTTCCCATGAATACTGAGTCTCCCTCCCATGGTTTGTAATCCACAAACCATTCTTTATTGGAGGTCATGTGATAGGTACATTCTGAGTCCAAGACCCAGTCTCCCTTTTCCTCACATTCCATGGTCTTGTTGTTTGTAGTATATAGCACCTCGGTATATTTGTAAGAGCTTTCCCCTATTGATGCATCTCCTGAACCATGTTCCTTTTGATGAGAATAATCCCTTTTTGTTGCTTGTGCTCTTCTTGTAGAAGTGACTCTTCTTGGAGTTAAAACTCCCCTTATTATAAGAGTCTTTTCTATGATAATCATCTTTCCTTTCAGGACAGTCTCTTTTAAAATGCCCTTCTCTACGGCAGAGAAAGCATTTTAGGCTTGACTTGTCTTTGTAGGGCTTGTTGTTGCTCTTGAAAGACTTGAACCTTTTAGAATAGTTCTCCCCTTTAGTGAAAAATAATTTAGCACCTCCTCCACTTTTAGAATCTATTTTAAGCTCAAATTCCATCCATTTTAGAGCATTAATGACAGTGTCAATGGTGACGTTGTCTCTGCCATATTTCATGGTTGTTCTAACATCTTTGTAGGCTTCATGTATAATATTAATCAATATGGCAGCTTCACTTTCAGGCCCTGATTTTCCCCTGACCTGTTAAATTCAGAAGTCAACGTTTTGGATTCATCCAAATTCTCAATTACATTATTTGAAGGATTCATCTTGAAAGAAAAAAGTCTTTCTCTTGGGTACAACTTGTTTGGCAAATCCTTTTTGTCAAAAAGATCATGTAGCTTCTTCCATACTTTGTAGATAGAATCTTCATCCATAACTTGTCTGAATATATTGTCTGAAAGGTTGAGCATAATAGTCGTAGTTGCCACATCTTCTTTCTCTTTCTTTTCTTCTTTAGTAATTACTTTCTTCAAATCCTTACGATCTTCAATAGCTTCATGAGCCTTATGTGCTATCAAAATAATTTTGATCTTCTTGGACCAAAGTGAGGAGTAACTTGATCCATTAAACTTGTCTACTTCATACTTTTAGTGGTTTGGCATATCTTCTCTTTACAAAAAACTTCAAAAACTATGAAAATCTTTGAATCTTGAATGATCAAAGATGAACTTCAAGCTCTGATACCAGATTGTCATTCTTTGAAAGCCTAAATTGGCCCAAAATACATTTTGATCTTCTAAACCAGTTTGGATTTTTCTACCAACCAGCCTAACAATGCATGACCCGACTCACTCAAATCCACCACGTGTATGGCTGGTTTGTTGTTTGATCGACAACTCAACACTGAGCTGAACAAAACCTAATTCCTTAGCTGTAGTTTTCCATTTCCACCCGAGAGCTTCAGCTCTAGCAAAGCTCTGCTTCTTCGATTCTTCTCTGCTAGGGTTTTTGCATGGTTCTCCTTTGATGGAGCATCATGGCTGTTCTGATGGAGATCATCGCATTCTTGGATCAAGGTTGAAGATTGATTAAGCTAAGTCAAATACTATCCTTCTCATTTCTTCTTTGAAGAACCTTTTAGAAAAATAAGTTTGCTAACTCATTTTGGTTTTTGTTTCAAAACAGATATAATCGACAGGTAAAAAAGAAAAGAGATTATGAAGCAGATGATGTTGATTGAAATTCAAAGGTAAAAAGCTTTCAATAAACCTATAAACATTTACCTCCTAAATGAATACATTATGACGTTATTCTCTAAATCTTTTACTGATTTTAAATGAATGAGAAATATGCAAGCAAGGATCACATATTTAGAAAGTAAACAAGAAGTTAAACAAGAAAGAAGATGAGAAATACATTAGTGATTATAGTGGTTTGACACATGGTCTACTCCACTCTTCAAGAGGTAAGCATCATTTCATTACTTTCTTTCTTCAATAAGCATGAACAATACACACTCACAATCATACACAACTCTCACAACACTCTTCACATGTATCCACTCAATCCTCACTTTTAGAACTCTTCCATTTTCTGTCTAACCTAGCTTAAATACAAAGAGGTCTATTTATAGGAGTTTTAGAGTTGAATCTGAGCTGAGATGAATAACTGCTTGTCTTCTTCCAAACTGGCTGTTTGTTGAGTTTGTTTGTGTAGCAGTTTAGGTGGATAGTTTAGGTAGTTCCAATTATGAACCTATTTTATTCCCTGTGCTTCTGTTTGATTGTTTAACCTGCCAATCTGTTGTGAACTGTGTAACTAGAATCTGTTGATTGTTTGTTTGAGTTGCTTTGTTAGGAATCCAACAGCATGGAGAGTGATTCTTTGCTTTGTTTGTTTATTATTTAGCTGCAGCTTGTTTAAACTGCCTAGGAATTTGACCATCATGTAGAAAAGACTTGTTTGTGCTTAGTATTTATTCAACCCAGGTTTAACACCTTTTCCCCCAAAATTGTTCTAAATTTCTTCCAATTTCATTTGTTGATTACTTTTCCAACTCCTAGACGAGCTTACTGGCTCGCTTGAAACGCGCCCCATCCAAGGGTTTGGGGCTATGAGTCTATAAGTCATATGTTGCATTTCTGGTTGTGCTCTATACTATTCCATTACTTTTTTTGTTAGAAATTGTTAACACAAATATATCTAAATAACATAAATATATTTAAAATGTGATTAATAATCAAAATCACCTGCAGCAAAAGCCAAAATTAAATTAGCGTACCTCCTGCCATTATTTTTGGTAATCGAGAGATGAAGCCAAATACCAACCTGGAACTGTAACATGAACACAATAATAACGAACACTGCGACAGAATTCTTGGTTCTTCTACACCATCACTCTTCCAAACTCAAATGAAGAGTGGAATTTCTCTCTAATGTGTTATGTATCTAAAATCTATCGATTATTCTCTACCATTAAAAGAATAAAACGATAAAATAAAAAATAAATATGGGAGGTTACTAAGTAATAAATTATTATATTTTTTCCAACATTCTTCCACTTGGTCCATGTACACTTCACTAATACATAATGAAAAACAAAACGCATGAATTATGGTGACAAGTCCTCTTAGTGCGAGTATTATCTTCCATATATCACAATGCATCGTGTTTATTTCAACATAAACTCAATACTTAATGAATAAATCCTATGTTTATTCAAGATCCATACTAAAGTAATATTTTCTCAATAATAAATATGTATGTGCACAACTTAATGAAAAAAATATAAACTGAATAAAAGTTTCAAAATAATGAATGTACGTACATTCTGGATGGGCTACAAAACGACTCTCTACCCAAAAATGAAACTCTTCAACCACACACCATGTGAGATAGCTTCAAAACATGATACGAACTAGACCTCCAAGATGAATGTAGTCAATCACTTCCAAATTGTCAATTCCTCTAAACATGAGCATATAATATTTTAATTCTTGAAGGAATCTCATAAATTTCTTTATAGCTCTCTAGTGATCAACACCTGAGTTTCTCTAAAATCTTAATTACATCCCAACAACCAATGCTGAAGCATATGGAATGCTCTTCATTTGTTCCCGTTCGACCTCATTTTTAGGACAAGGTATAAGGCTAAATGTACTGCCTCCCACTGACCTTCTAGTATATACATTGATCCATAATGTTCTCTTCGAAACTAAATGAAGACATGACATCATGGAATGTCAAATACAACTAATGGACAGATTGTCGTTCTACTAAGACCGATGCTTTAACACACATTTGAACTTAAGGCACATTGTTAACATTAATGATCAGTTCATCACTTGAAGTGGCACACTGAACATCTGAACAATATTTTTCAAGATCAATATCTTGAGATCGATCACTCTCACTAATCAAATCATTCTCAAGAAATTTTACATTTCTTGATTCCATAAACCTAATTCTCACCCCTAGATGAAGAACAGTTGTCTCCTTCCACACTTTATAGGAGATTTGAGCTCGAGAATATCACATATTATTTTCTAGAAACTTATAGATTCAATTGCTACAGTAACACCCTAGTTATTTTAAGTATAATTATGTATTTTTATTGAAAATTATAATCTAGAAGCATCCCTAGTTTTTATTATTATTGTTTAGAGAGATTTAATTAAAGCTAATGCTTGAAAATTTAATGTGAAACCCTCAAAACTATATTTAAGGTTCTTCCTTTTTGAATTGCTAGTAAGTTTATTTAATTTAAATAAGAGGAATAATTGCATGCTGCCTACGTGGCAAAATCTGGGCCACTCTTTTAATTTTTTTTTTAATGTTAAAAAAAAAAAAATCAAATGCCCAGATTTTGCCACGTAGGCTGCAAACTGCCAAGGCAGCATGCAATTATTCCTCTTTAAATAATTGGACCCTCTCTCTTTGGATTCAATTAAAGTAAAGGCTTTAGGGTTTTCTAGAGGTTTTAAAACATGTATCCTAAAATGGAAATTGTTTTTTTTTTGTATAAATAGAACATTTAGAAATCTTATTTTTCCAATCCCAAAAGCACGACCATCAATCCCTATACCCTTCCCTTCAATCTAGGTCTTTTATCTCATTCTCCCCTTCCATCTTTCTCTGGCACATGTCGTCCATGCATTCGTTGTTTGAGCCTTAGGTAGATCATGCACATCTCAACCGTTGGATAAACTCTATCGCATCCGTCTATCTCCAAGTATGCTTCTGTTCAAGCTTCCAGATCATGCCACGTGGCACCAACTCGTTCACCGTCTCCCCTCGCACGTAGATTACCTCAACGCGTCCGTCTCCTCCGTGCAGTAGTTTCATCGTCGATTGAGTTTTCTGGATATTCCCCTCCACCGTCTTCGATTTTGACTCGTCGACAAGCTAAGTCGTCTCGCAACTCGGGGGTTTGGTCCAAAACGCCACATTCTGTCGCATTCCTTTGCTCTTCAACGTGTTTCATCTCCGTTCAACACCGACCCTCATTCTCCTTCGAAGTGCTAGTGTAGGTTTCTACTTTTGGGCGAGTTTTGACAAGTTGGTTCTCAGAACCAATGCATTTAAACTCTAGTGAGGTGGGTTTCTTCTCCATCTTCAACCTTAGATATACGACATTTGAGTGCTCACCTTGGCGCGTGGACACTAGATCTGGGTTATAGAGTTGAGAGAGAAATAGAGCTGACGACAATCCATTAATTCTACTTCGTTTGTCCGTTTCATTGACTTTTATTTGTGTTTCTTTGATTAGGCAATTCTAAAAAATTTGTCATTAAGCTCGTGGGTCTTGGTGATTTGATCAAGTCATCCGGAAGGTAAGGAGTTCTATTATGAACCGGGGTGTGGCTTAAAAGCATGAGAATAGTGATTTGTTAGAATTTACGGGAAATGATGCTTTATGACTTGTTACATGTTCGTTTGTGTTTGAAACCCCCTTCATTGAACTGATCTTACTCGTGATAGCATGGAATCATAGTGTAGCTCTCAAACTGCTTTCTGTCTCTGATTGTCGTGATGATTGAATCGTCATTCCTTGAATCGTACCTTTTACTTGTATTCGTGATGTTATGAACTGTTTATCTGTTTGATCATTAGAATGAATGGATTGCCTAGGGTAATGCATGTAGTGCTTGTGACAGAAATGCTCCAAACATGTTAGGTAGCTCATGATTGGATATGTATATGTTTCGTTGTTGCCTGATTCATCTATGATTGGCTGAACTCGTGATAGAATGTTTATATGTTCGATTCCATCTATGTTTAACTTTATACGTGCTGTAATGATTATATGCTCGGTTTCTTTATTTTTTTGCCTAGGGGTTGGCTTGTAGCGATCTGTTATCATGATACTAGTTTGGATTGATTATATTTGTCGTTAGAATAACTAAGCTCGGTTATCGTGTTAACCACCTAGAGGAGCAGCTAGCTCACTTCTTTTAGAACTCGCGTTGCATGATCAATATCATGTTATTGATATAACTCGCTAGTGCCCTTAGGAATCGAGTGAAGATATGGATCCTCTTTACTTCGAGACACGTGGTTGGGTTGCAGTAAAGGGTTGACTCTTACATCCGACCAAGGTGGTCAAATATCATTCAAGTGTCATATTGTATCCAAAATAATGGGTTCCTTGGTTGTTGAGCGCATGTCACGGGTTGCGCCAACCCTCGGGGTTGGCAGTTGAACTAGTTTAAGCTAGGCTGAACCTCGTGCAACCCTAGTGCTAGTTATCTCTTTTATGTTATACTCGTGGAACCTCATATTCTTTGTGCATGGTTCCACTAGTTTAACTGTTGTAGTAGCGTGAGAGGGGGAGCCAGTCCAGACTCACTTGACCTCTTCACCTACTGTTTGACCCGTCTATTGTGGTACTCACCCCGTGGGGCTAGTTTATCCATAGGTGGAATAGGCCACTAGGACAGATGATGGCGCGGAGGGATGCCTGTCGGTGAGTCCGCATGTATTTCGAGATGTTGTCTGCACGCAGGTCGGTCCCCGCATGCTAAGGGTTAACAGTTGGTGCCCTAGGTTAGCTGATAGCGCCCCTTAGCCCAAGATTTAGGGATCCTGCAGCTTCCCCTACTCATGGCTCTCCCTGACAAAATTAGGTGACTTTATCGGCATTTGACTATGCCCTTACTAATCCAACATGAGTGTCGTTGTCTTGACCTGAGGTTTTAAGAATCCTGTGTGGTTCACTCACTCGTGGTCTTCCCTGACAGGGTTAGGTGACTTGATTGGCATTTTTGTATGCCTTGCTGATATTTTATCAAAGTGTCATAGCAGAAGCGTGGCGGGTACCTGACGTAGGTCAGGCTACCTTGAGGCATTCGTGTATGTCTCTATTGATACACTATCAGAGTTGTGCAGTGGAAGCGTGGTGGGTCCCTAACGTAGGCTAGGCTACCCCGAGATAGTTGTGTATGTCTCCGCAGCACCGCGTGGTGGGTCCCTGATGTAGGTTAGGCTACCTCGAGACATTTGTGAATGTCTTTGCAGACACGATATAGGACATGTCCCGACCCGAATTTTAGGGAACCTATGTGTCTCCCTTACTCGTGGTCCTCCCCTAATAGTGGTTAGATGTTTTCTCGCCTTTTAATTATATCTTTGTTCACGGCTTGCACGCTGTCATTTGACATTGTTTGCTCATGATCGACTCGTGGGCTGGGCACGCATGTACGAGGCACTTAGCCCCATGGTGGGGCTTCTTACTGGGTATATTTCGATATACTCACCCCTTACATTTTTAGGTACTGACCCATTCTGAGGTGCCTAGGCTGGGAGCTACATTGATCATGGACACTGCGTCGATATTTCCCTTTCCGCATTGTTTTTATTTAGTGTCAAACTTTATGTTTTAAACTTTGCTAAACTATCTTTGATTTGAACTATCAGGATCCCGAACCATGTTTTGTATGTTTTGAACAATCGTGTTTCATGATTTATGAGGTTTTGTTTAGAAATTGCATGTGTTCCTTTAATTAATTTCAATAATTTTAAAATGCATGCACCCGTAACACCCCATTAGAGTATTTTAGAAAGTTGGATCGTTACAGTTACAATTACTTAATTATGTTCATGTTACTAACTTTGAAGCTAATATGAAGTATATCATTGGGCTAATATTATCCTAATTAATATGAAATATATTCTACCACAAATCCTACAGCTCTCAAATATAATAAGAGAGCTAAATACCAATTTTCGGGTTTGAACTCGTGACCGTGGAATTGAAATAGATTAGCACCAAATAAGATAACCAACTACAACACCGACCCATTCGATAATATTTTATCTTGATTAATCACATGCAACATGATAAAAATTTCTGTGGGATAAGATTTACCATATTGCACAAATTAATCACAATTTATGTTTATTAACCAAATGTGATCCTAATAAACTTTATTATAATTTAATTAATTAACCATCATGGAGTGGCTCAAGTGGTCAAACAGGGTCTTGGGGTGCTTAAGATGATGGGTTCAATCTATGATGGCCACCTACCTAGGAATTAATTTCCTACAAGTTTCCTTGACATCCAAATGTTGTAAGGACTATATTTGTCAGATCTCCCAGATTTCTACACTATGCTGATATCATATATAGATTTGAAATTATTTGTTCAATAATAAACATATCAAAGATGCCAACAAGAGCAATTGATAATTTTAGAGAAGTATTATTGTATTCCATAACAAATATATATTATACACCAATAAAATAAACCTTAAAAAATCTAGACAATATATATCAAGTCTACTAAATCTAGGAATCAAATCTAGGATTCATCTTTATAATTTCTAACACGCCCCCTCATGTTGGAGCATGCAAGTTACAAATGTCTAACTTAAGCGCCTATGTCAAAATATCAGCTAACTGGTGACCAGTAGGAGCATATTGAGTAACAAGATTTCCAGATATCAACTCACACGAACAAAGTGATAGTCTGCCTCGATATGTTTCGTACGATCATGAAATACAAGATTCTTAGCAATGTGTAAGGCAGATTGACTATCATAAAATAGTAGCATAGGTTTTAAATGCACAACACCCAGAGAGGCTAATAATGATTTCAACCATTTTAACTCACAAGTAGCTACAGCCATTGCACGATACTTAGCTTCTATAGACGAGCGTGACACAGTCGCCTATTTTTTAGTTTTCCAGGAAATAGAAGAAGAACCTAGAAGACCACATATCCGGTCAATGACGCCGAGTCAATGGATAAGCTACCCAATCACTGTCACAAAAAGCAGTGACACACATCTCACCTAAAGGTTTTAACAAAATGCCTTGACCAGGAGTTCCCTTCAAGTATCGCAATACTCGTAGGGCTGCATCCCAATGTTGAACCTGTGGAGCACTCAGGAATTGTGCAAGAGTATGAACCGAATAACTTAATTCAAGATGAGTCACTGATAAATAAATAAGACGCCCAACTAACCGACGACACTGATCTGGATGTGCATACAATTCCCTTTTGACACGTGCGAGCTTATGATTTTGCTCCATAGGCGTCTCAATTAGCTTACACCCAAGCATGCCAGTAACTGTTAAAATATCCGAAGCATACTTACATTGACATAGAAATATACCTTCGTTATTACGAGCCACCTCAATACCCAGAAAATACTTCAAGCCTCCAAGGTCCTTCATATGAAAACAGGTTTGCAGATACTCCTTAAACTGCAAAATGGCATCATGAGATGAGCCTTCTATAATTAAGTAATCGACATATACAAGAACATGAAGGCAATGCTCCCTCTAATATAGGTAAATAACGAGTAATCAAAATACGATTGCTTAAATCCATAACCTTTTAAAGCCTTTGATAACTTAGAAAGCCACTGTCGAGGAGTTCGTTTCAAACCATACAAAGACTTTCGCAATCTACAGACCTTCTTAGGAGTGGAAGCACTGTATTAAGGAGGAAGCTTCATATACACCTCTTCTTCCAAATCACCATGAAGAAAAGCATTATGAACATCCATTTGATGTAATTCCCAATTCATATGTGCACCAACATCGAGAAAAGGTGGAATGTCTCCATTTTTGCCATATGAGCAAAAGTTTCATTATAATCAACACTGGTAACCTATCGATTACCAAAAACAACCAATCTTCCTTTAAGACGTTCAATATCTCCGGTTGATGTATACTTAATCTTATACACCCAACCACTGCCAATAGCATTCTTACCAGGAGGCAAGTCCTCCAAAGTCCATGTACCATTGCGTTCAAGAGCATCAATCTCAACTTACATGGCTTGACGCCAACCTGGATGTTTCATAGCTTCCTGAAAAGAAATTGCTTATTTTCCCTTTGAAATGACAGTTAGAAAACATCTATGTTTTAGAGAAAATTCGTTATAATCAACATAACAAGCTATATTAAATGGTTTACTTGAGGATCTAGATGAAGAGGGGTTGTAGTGTGAGTAGTAGAGTCAATGTACTGTTTCACAACTATATTGGTAACAAAATCATGAAGCTTCGTCGAAGAAAATTTTATGCGGTGCCCACGACCGAGTACCTCAGTATTACTAGGTTGTGCTACGTCACAAGGATTTATTCCAACACAATCAACATTTACACTACTATCTACAATAGTATCCACAATAGGTAATGCGTCGACAGAACCATCACTAAAATATTCCTCATCTTTATCATCCCACAATGGAGGTTGAGCAAAATAAACTTCCCATTGCAGTCTCGTATGATCAGGAGAGTCTCGATAAATGAAAACTTATCTTCAAAAAATTGGACATCACGACTAATGAAGAACTCATAAGTTTCGAGGTCATAAAGGCGCCAACCTTTCTTGCCAAAAGGATATCCAACAAAAGTACACCTCCTAGATTTTGGGTCAAACTTTTCTTTTCCACTAGATCTGTTTGTCGCATAACATAAACACCCAAAAATACGTATACTATTATATGAAGGAGCATGGCCAAACAAGCATTCATGATGTGTTTTTCCATCCAAGACAAGGGTAGGAGTTTTATTGATAAGATGCACAGCAGCAAGAATACATTCTCACAAAAAATACTTAGGCAGTTTTGCCTGAAAACGTAATGCACGAGCAACATTAAGAATGTGACTATGCTTTTGCTCTACTCTACCATTTTGTTTTGCAGTATCAACACATGTCGTTTCATGTAAAATGCCTTTTTGGGAAAAACATGACTTTAAACTAAAAAAATCTTGACCATTATCACTTCTAAGAACTGTAATTTTTTTTTTTCAAATTGAATTTCAATCATAACATAAAAATCTTGAATTAATTTTGCAGCTTCATATTTTCCAATCATCAAATACACCCAAGTAGCACGAGAGTAATCATCAACAATGGTGAGAAAATATCGCATTTTACAACTAGACAAGAATGACGAGGTTGTTTACAACTATCACAATGAATCAAATCAAAGGCACTAGAAGCTTTATTTATACTCGAAGGAAAAGAATGACGAGGTTGTTTACTCTTAAAGCAAATTTCACAATCAAAATCACAATGGCTAACCAATGAACTGCCACACAACTACCCTAGGTAAAGAAGAACATAGCTTATCAGTGAAAAACACAAGATATTGTTGTTGTTCCAAAAACTGAGACACAAACAACAAATTGCAGTTTAGAGTAGGAACATAAAGTACATTATCTAAAACTAAACCATCACTTCATATAATCGTCCGTTCTTGTGTAGCTATTGTACTTTTTTCATTAGGTAACCAAACAGGAGAAGATATGCTACATAAATTTGAAAATAAAGAGATATTACCTGGCATGTGATTTGATGCACATGTATCAATAATCCACTCATAAGAATTATACGTACCATTTAACTGGTCACTAGAGGAAGTGGAAGCATGACCAGACTCAATTGCAGCCATTAGCTGCGCCCATTGATTATCTGAAAGAGTTGGTGCAGTTGTTCTATCTCCTTCCTCAATTTCATAGGAACTACCTGGACAATAACCATTCATACTATCGGTAAAACCACGACCAACACTATATCCCCCACTACGACCGCCTCTACCACCGTGACCTATCCTACCTCCACGACTACCACGAGAGCTACTCGAGTACCAGTCAGGATAGCCAACCAGTTCAAAACACGCCTCCTTGGCATGGCCAGACTCGTTACAATGAGAGTAAACACGAGAAAAATCAGCACTATAACCCATCTTTCCTAATCTGCTAGATGATTGCCCAATTGCTGAAAAGCCAACAACATCAAATAGTTATGTCTTTTGAGCCTCGGACACTAACTGTTTACTTCTTCAGAAATTACTTTAGCATAAGCAACATTTAAAGATGGAAGTGGATCCATTAACAAGAGAGTAGTAACAACACTACCAAATGTTTTATAGTCAAGACCAATACGAAACCAATGCAACATCTCATTTTCTTGGATTATAATATACTTAGCAGCAGCAAAACAAGTACAAGTAGAAAGTTTGCAATAACTAGACAACTCATCCCAAAGTCTACGCAATTCACCATAATAAATAGCAACAGGCCGACCTCTTTGCTTGCAATCGGCAATTTGAGATTTAAGTTCAAGAAAACGGGAACCATTACCAAGGGAATATCGCTCATGCAAATCATCCCATAAAGACTTTACATTATCAGGAAAGCGCATAGTAGAACGAACTAAAACATCAAGGGTATTAAAAATCCAAGCAATAAGCATAGAATTCACAATACTCCATTAAGCACAGTTCAGTGATTTGAAATCCGAAATTCCAATGGTACCGTCGATAGAACTAAGTTTATTCTTTGCACGTAAATTATTACGAAGTGATCGTGACCACTCCTCATAGTTATCACCTTTGAGCATAATAAGACTTATCACAGCTCGAGTACCTTCAGATAGATGAAGATAATATGGAGTAAACGGTTTATACCGAGGCAGTTTTGTTTCATCACCCATGGAACGTAGATAAAGAAAAAATAAACACTCTGATTCACAATATTTTTAAAAAAAAAAAATTAGGAAACAAACACAGATAGATTCGTGGAGATACCTTGCACTTTGAGGCGTCAGTCAAAGGAATTGCAAGCCTCTACTTCACATGGAAACACAAGAAAAATTGAGAAAGGAAAAATGCGCACAAATTTTGTAGCAATTCTACACTGTACCAATCAGCATACCTTTTTTCTACATAAATTCTGCACTTTTTTCCACAAATTCTGCAATTTTGCACTGATTCTCCACAAAATCTGCAATTCTGCACTATTTCTTCACTAAATTATGCAATTCTACACTATTTCTTCACTAAATCTGCAATTCTCCACTAATCTTCACTAATTCTGCATCATTCTACACCGATGGGTTGTTTTTGTTGTTATATTTTTTTTAGGGTTTTGAAAAAATCTCTAATTTAGAAAGGCTCTGATACCATGATAATTTTAGAAAAATATTTGGCTTTTAACGTCCTGCCTGTATTGTATTCCATAACAAATATATATAATATACCAATAAATTGTAAGAACCCGACTCTAAAACAGTCCTAAAATGGTTCTTACTCAACATGCATGGTTCAAATACAGTTATAAACAGAAATCAACTGATAAACCGAAAGACTTCATTTATTCAACAGAAATGCAATTCCACAAAATTAAGTTTCAACACATTTTGAGCCTCTAGCTAGAGACTATTTAAAACATCTTAAAACATGAAATCCAGGTAAAGTAAAGCCTATCCTGCATGCTGAAATAAGCAAATACAAATGTGAACAGAGGAAACCTATGATCATGCAGCTCCTCCTCTAGCTGTCCAAGTGCTATGCCAAGTTACTTGGTGGAAAGCCACAGAAATAAGGGTGAGTACGAAGGAACTCAATAAGAACCCCTAGTCGATGTACAGTACGTAAGTCACATCATCTAGCATTCTAGCATACAAGCATTACAAAACACAAGTAGACAATCTCGCAACGAGTCCAACAACAATATTCTCGAACCTCGAGAGTCTCTAACTCTTGGCTAAGGGATCCAGCTTGGATCTAAGAATGAGTTATAACATAACTCCATAACCTCGAGAGTCTCTAACTCTCAGCTAAGATGATCAACTTGCTATGTCGATCCTGGACTCTTGGGAGAGTATCCAAATGTCTGGCTCTAAACTGGATGGAAAGGTGTACTGACACACTAGCCCGAAGGAGCTCTCCTCCCGACATCTAATGTGGATACGCGCACACCGCATGCTGCTACAAACTGGATATGCCTACACAAACTATGCCGGATCAGGTACGCATGCCTAAGACTCAGAAAGGTGTCCACTGATCCACATCACCCTACTGTGGTAGCCTGTTCAGACCAACGCCTGAAGCTAAGGTCGTCCCAAGGTTGGCTTTCACTAAGGAAAGGACCCCGCTCTAGCAGGCCATAGACTAGGCTTCTACCGGAGTGGTAGCTACTCCACACCCAACTGTCGGGGGTGAAGAATCTGTCCTCACAAACCTGACCGGTGGGGACACGTACGTTGGTCTACTCTCAGCCTCTGGATGATGACAACCTGACAGGAACTAGCTAAGAGAAACGAACCCTAAATCTAACAGAGTACCAACATCACTATTGAACACTAGGTCTATCAGAATACCAACAGTCAACATACAACATAACAACCACTGCAATCAAAATAGTACAATACAAGGTACAATGATCTACATGCCAGGTCCTATTAGATAAGTCATAACAAACCTATCCACTAACACATGATCGTACAACAGAAATCAGCAAAACAAGAGCCTATCCAATAACATGTTCATTAAGAAGTAACAAACAAGAAAGAACCTATCCACTAACATGTTCATTAAGCAGTAACAAACAACCAGGAAACCATCAATGGCAAGCGCAGGGTCCATACAACCCCGACAAGAAATTCTTACCTGAAAATGGAATAGAACAAACGATATATGCTCATTGAGCTGCAGATAACCAATCACGAATATTCAACCTAGACAACAGTAAATAATATACAATCAATAACCAACAGCTAACTATATAACTAGGCTATCTAAAAATGAGCAAGGAACCACATGGAAAAGCCTTTATGCAAAAACCGAGGACTAGAGGCTCGACAAGCAAAGCCCGGCTGCGGTAAGGGCATGGGCTGTGCGTATGGTAGCAAGACAAGCGAGGCGTGTGCAGCAGCTGCGGCGTAAACGGCTGCAAAGCGCTGCGTGCGGGCATGCGGCAGCAAGCAGGCGAGGTGAAGGCTTGCGAGTGTAATGGCCCAGTTTTCATCCCGATTCCCCATGTTTCTCTTGAGTTTTGGTTGTTTCGTTGGGCTGTTAGGGCAGTTCTAGCCTTCAGGGGTATTTTGGTCATTTTACCCCTAGGGTTAGTTTGGTAATTTATTGGCTTTCAGGGTCGTTCTTGCTTTTGGTTGATACCAAGGCTGTTTTGTTATTTTCAGGACTTCCGAGTTAGTTTTGCTGTTTGAGGTTGGAGGTTGTTTTGGTTAAAAGAAGTTAAAAGAGAAAAAAGAGAAAAATTGGTTTAAGTTTTGCCTTCGCTAGGGCTCGAAGGCTGGTTGGTTCTGGAATTGATTGACACGTGGCGAAGAGGCCTTCTTTTGATCGTTTTACCTTTACGATCGTTTTCTTTTTCCCCACTTTGGAACGATTTTTCCCTTCTTCTTTTCTCCTCTTTCTTTCTCGTTTTCTTCTTTTTGCCGAGACCCATAAGCCCTAGCCTAGACCCCCTTCCCCATTGCCGATCACACCATCGCAGCCTTCGCCCTTCGCCGATCCTTGCCACAGCACCAAGCGCACACGCTCCACATTGCAGCTCACGGATCACGGCTCATCGTCGCACAGCTACCTGAGATTGCACGGCCCGGCCTACAAGCATGGCCTATCCGTGCCGCTCACGCTGTGCTGCACGCCTTCGCAGATCGCCAATCCCTAGCTACCGCAAGCTTCTTTGTCACTGAGATCGCACGCACACCAGTTCGTCGCACCAGGGATCGCAGCACCATGATCGCCCAACCCTGTGTCGTGCTAACTCGCCTAATCGAGCCTCCAGCCGTTTTACCCGTGCTCGCCAGCCTTGCGCGCATGCCTTTCTAGTCGTCTACTAGTCTTCGTTGACGCTTCGTGTCACCATCGCTGAGCCTTGCTAGTAGCTCGTCGAGTCCAGCCGCACAGCTTTGATATCTAGTGCCCAGCCACGCCCTGCCCACCTTCGCTCCACGTCGCCCAGCCATAAGGATTCACCTTCGTCGAGGCCTTGCTGCCGAGCTTGTTCTTCTCAGTTTTGGGGTAAGGTTCCCGAGCCCTCGTGTTTTGTGGTTGGCCTGGTTTTGTGTAGCTGCTGGTTTTAATTGTTTGCCTAGGTTGTTCTGTGTTGGTTCTGCAGCTCGATGAGCAACTACTATGTTTTCTATTTTTGGTTTTCAGGTAAGGATTTCTTACTGGGGTTGTGTGGACCCTGCCATTCATACATTGATTGCATTCTTGTTGCCTGTTTACTGTTTACGAGCATGTTAGTGGATAAGATTGTATGTTGTTCTGTTTTCTGCTAGCATGTATTGTTTCTTGTTTCAACATGTTAGTACCATGCTAGGTTTGTTCTTTCCGGCATGCGTTGTGATTCCTGTTGATAAGCTTGTAGTGCCATGTTAGGCTGTATCTGTTGTTGAACATGTATTGATCTGTCAGGAAATGAGTTTGTGTATTCTTAGCTAGTTTCGATTAGGTTGTCTTCATCTAGAGGCTCAGAGTGGACATAACGTACTTTGTCCCCACAGGTCGAGACCAGCGAGGACAGGTTCTCGCCCCCAGCAGCCAGGTGTGGTCTAGCTCACCACAACGCCATAAGCCTAGTCTGTAGCCTGCTAGAGCATAACCCCTCCAATGGTGCAAGCTTGCCTTAGACGGTTCTTAGCTTCAGGCGTTCGGTGATTCAGGCTGCTACAGTTGAGTGCCGTCTCGCACTACTATAGATCAGTGACACCAGTTCAGAGTCTTTAGGCATGCGTACCTGGACTGGCGTAATTTGTTTAGACCCTACATTTACGTGGTTTACAGTAGCATGCGGTGTGCGTGTACATACATTAGGCATCGGGAAGAGAGCTTCCTCGGGCTAATGTCGTTAGTATACCACTTCTGTCCCAGTTTAGAGCCAGACACTGGGTACTCTCCCAAGTGTCCCAAGATCAGTTAAGAGAGCTGATCAGGATCAGTTTTGAGAGTTGGTCACTTGATCGAGGGTATGAGACTCTCGAAGAATATCTGTTTGGGATCAGTTTTGAGAGTTGGTCATTTGGTCGAGGGTAAGAGACCTTCGAGAATAACAGATTGGGATCAGTTTAGAGAGCTGATCATTAGTCCAGGAGTAAGAGACTCCTGAGGACTCATGAGTTACGTTGAGATCATAAGGCAAAGTTTCTGTGTTGGTAACTGTTTGCATGTATACTAGGATGCTAGATGATTTGATGTTTCGTATAGTACCCGAGTTGGGGATTCTTACTGAGTGCCTTTGTACTCACCTTTATTTTTTGTGATTTTTCCACCAGGTAACTTGGGACAGCACCGGGATGGCTAGTGGAGGAGCTGAATGATCATGGGAGCTGCCAGCACCACTCTGTCATTTATTTATTTGTTTCAGCATGTAGTTGGACACGGAGTCCGTAGGGTTTTGCACTATTCTTTAAGTTCGTTTTGAGGATTTTGAATAAATTACTGGCTAGGATCTTATTTTGTTTTTAATTGGATTTATGCTTTGCATCTTATAATTTGAAAGATTTATTTACAGAGATGTCATTATTGTTTTAAATGCCTTATTATGCATGTATGCTGAGTAAAAACCAGCCTTAGGGCTGTTTTAGAGTCGGGTTCTTATAGCGGGACTGGACGGCGATGGCGAGCTGGCTAGCTCGACGATGCAGTGAAGACGGTGCGAGCGATCGACGAAGGGCGTGCGTGCAGGAATGCGATCGCAGGCTACTGAGTGCAGCGATTGGCGCGCAATCACGAGTAGAGCTGCAAACACAGGTGTGCGACGAGGCGATAGTGAGGCTGGAACCGAGGCTGGGCTCGTGCGGTTGTGTGTGGCTGCTACTCGTGCTACAATGAGCGATCGGCGAAGGCTCAGCTGAACGGCAAATGGCAAGGATCGACGATGCTCTCGGTGGTGAAGGGATCGATGATGTTCTCGGTGGTGAAGGGATCGACGATTGGCGATGGAGGAGAAGGAGAGATCGATGGAGAAAGAAAGGGAATTGGCTCTAGCTTGATCGATTCTAAATTCCTTTTTCTTTTTTTCTTTTAATTCCCCTTTTCTTTTAACCAAAAGTGTCTGTCCTTCAAAAACTTGCAAAAGTAGCCCCGAAGCCTTGCAAAACAAAAAAATAGTCATGATCTCAGTAAAATACAAGAGCGAACCTGAAGCTCGATAAATTACCAAATCGACCTTAGGATAAAATTACCAAAATGCCCCTATAGGCTAAAGCTGCCCTAACGGCCCAACGAAACAATAGGAACAACTGGAAAACGTACTTGGGGAACCTAGACGAAAACCTGGACCGTTATAATACTCCCTCCTTTTATGACTTTTGTCCTTAATAGTCCCTAAGACTGAAAAAACTCTGGGTAATGAGTCCTCATCTCATCCTCTAACTCCCAAGTTGCTTCCTCCACTTTCTGAATTTCCACAATACCTTAACAAAACTGATCTCCCAATTACGCAAGGTCTTGCGCTCCCGGGCTAAAATCCATACAGGCTAGTCCTCAAAGCTCAAGTCTTTATTCAGCTCAAACGGCTCAAAATCCATAATGTGAAAAGGGTCTGCCACATACTAAAGTAACATCAAAACGTGGAACACACTATGCACCACCGCCAAGGACGGGGGCAAAGCTAAATGGTAAGTAATCGAACCAATTCGCTCGAGGATCTCGAAGGGACCCACAAACCTAGGGCTCAACTTTCCACGCTTACCAAACCTCAAAACACCATGCATCGGTGCCACTTTAAAAAACACATGCTGACCCACCTCAAACTCTAAGTCTCTACGCCGAACATTAGCATAGCTTTTCTGTCTACTCTGTGCTGTCAACATAAGAGACCCGATCTTCTGGACTGCATCATTAGTCATCTGTAACAACTCGGGACCCAACACCTATCTGTCTCCAACCTCTTCCCAAAACACTAGAGATCTACAACGTTTACCATACAAAGCCTCGAACGGAGCCATCTAAATGGTCGACTGATAACTATTGTTGTAATCAAACTCCATCAAGTACAGATACTGGTCCCAACTGCCCGAAAAATCTCACTCGCAACATATCTTTTAAAATCTTGTTCACCCTCTCTGTCTGGCCATCTGTTTGAGAATGGAACGCGGTGTTGAAACTGTACTCGGTGCCCAAACCTTTCTAGAGTGCTCTCTAGAAATGAGAAATGAAATAGGAATCCCGATCGGACACAATTTTCACTAGCACCCCATGGTACCGAACGATCTACTCCAAAAATAGCTGTGCCTACTGCTCCACGGTATTGGTGATCCTATCGGGGATGAAGTGCACACTCTTGGTCAACCGATCAACAATAACCCAGATGTAAGTAAACCCTCTCAGTGTTCTCGGTAACCCAAAAATGTAGTCCATGGAGATCTCTTCCCACTTCCACTGAGGCACACTCAGTGGCTGCAACACCTGCTGGTTTCTGTCTATGAGACTTCACTTACTGACAAGTGAGACACCGGCTAACAAACTCTATAATTTCTCTCTTCATGTTACTCCATTAGAAGGTCTACTTAAGATCCTGATACATCTTGGTACCTCATGGGTGTCAAGTAAACGAGAAACTATGAGCCTCGATAAATAACTCGGCTCGCAGTCCAGCGTTTACTGGCACACAAAGGCGTATTCTGAATCTCAAACGACGATCTAGTGCTATAACAAAATCAAAATCTCCATCTGCCTGAACCCTGGCCATCAATCTGCTCAACTCGGGATCACTCAACTGGCCATCAATAATCCTCTGCCTGATCGAGCTGAACAATTAACTAGAATACCCTGGCGGTAACCTCTCCCAACAATACTGCTATACCGGCTCGCTCAAACTCTCTCCACAATGTAAGCTGGGAACTCAACAAAGCTACAGAATGCGACGTCTTCCTACTCAAGGCATCAGCCACAACATTGGCTTGACCCGGATGGTACAGGATCTCACAGTCATAATCCTTTACCAACTCAAGACATCTCTTCTGCCTCATGTTTAACTCCTTCTGTGTGAAGAAGTACTTGAGACTCTGGTGGTCCATGAACATCTGAATCTTTTCTCCGTACAGGTAATGCCACCAAATCTTTAATATAAATACAACTGCTGCCAACTTCATATCATGAATCGGGTAGTTCTGCTCTTAGGGGTTCAACTGACGGGAAGCATAGGCAATCACCTTCCCGTGCTGCATCAGAACACAACCTGAGCTAAACTTAGAAGCATCACTATATACTACAAAACCACATGTTCCCTTAAGAACTGACAAGACTGGTGCAGACGTCAAACTATGCTTCAGCAAAGAAAAACTCTCTTCGCAACTGACATCCTAAACAAACTCAACACCCTTCCTCGTCATCTGAGTAAGGGGTGCTGCTTTAGTAGAAAAATCTTTACGAATCGTCGGTAATAGCCTACCAAATCCAGAAAGCTGCGAATCTCTACGAAAATAGTCAGCCTGGCCTATGAACTCACTACATCAACCTTAGTGGAGTCTACGGTAATACCCTCTCTCGAAACCACGTGATCAAGAAAGGCCACCTTCTCTAACCAGAAATCACACTAGGAGAATTTGGCATACAACTGATTCTCTCTCAACGCTGTCAAAACTTGTCTCAGGTGCGAGGCATGATCCTCCCTAGTCTTAGAGTAAATCAAAATGTCATCTATGAACACGATGACGAAGCTGTCCAAGAATGCCTTGAACACCCTATTCATCATGTCCATAAACGCTACTGGAGCATTGGTCAGCTCAAAGGACATAACCACAAGCTCCCTGAAGCTGATCAAACAAATCATCAATGCAAGGCAACGGGTACTTGTTCTTCACTGTAACTTTGTTTAGCTCCTTGTAGTTTATGTAAAGGCACATCGAACCATCCTTCTTCTTTACAAACAAAACTGGTGCTCCCCGCGAGGACACACTCAGACGGATGAATCCTTTGTCTAACATCTCCTGTAACTGCACCTTCAACTCTTTCAGTTCTGCTGGTGCCATACAGTATGGCACCTTCGAGATGGAGAGAGTCCCCGGCTCAAGCTCAATAGTGAAGTCAACCTCTCTCTGCGGGGACAAACCCGATCACTCCTCAGGAAACACATCTGCAAACTCCTAAACCACTGGTACTTGATCAACAGTCAACGAAGGGCGACCTTCTCCAGACATCTTTGCCAAATAACGCCAAGCTCTTCGAGCTAACAAATGACGAGCTTTCAATGCAGAAATCAATGGCAAACACATTCCGCTCTAGACACCGTAAAACTTGAAACCCTGCTTCTTAGGCGGCCTGAACACGACTTCTTTCTGGTGGCAATCAATCAACGCGTGGTTCTCCGCTAACCACTTCATACCAAGAATCACATCAAAACCGCTCATAGGCAAGACTATGAGGGTAGCTACTAGAAGCTCTTCAGATACCAAAATCTGGCCATCTTTAACTTTCTCACTTGCAAGCATGCTAACTCCCGAATGAGTCATCACACACAACTCAAACCCTAGAAGTTCGAGTTCCAAATAAGATTGTCTAACAAACGATGCAGAGATAAACGAATGGGTCGAGCCCGAATCAAACAACATAAATGCATAATGACCCAAAATAAG
>JBBMKA010036997.1:0-22702 GCA_037833695.1 Sechiopsis laciniata | reverse complement strand
AACGGCCCAACCGAACATCAGAAAAACTAACCGAACGTACCTGAGAAACTGGAATGAAGAACTAGGCCGTTACATTTTGTCTCCGGTTGTTGATAGCTCTCAAATAGAGCATATTTTAGGTTGTTTTAGTTTGCATTATTCTAGAAATAAAAGGGGAAAACGAGGGCTAGTAGAAGAAATACAATGAAAGAACATATAAATCAGCATGTATTCATAACTCAGCATCAAAAGCGTAGTATTGCGAAAAAAAGCATAAATAGTGAATACTTTGCGATGAAAGTTTGTATAATCCAAAAATATGCAAAAAGGTATGCTGGAAGGGTTAAGAAATGTGAGTGGCAACACTCATTGAGGATTCACACGCTGACATGGCAGTTGCATTCGGTAAATTACGTCCACAAGGAAATAAAGCAGAAATTCAAGGTGGTAATAAAAGACGACGTAAACAAGGAATTTCAGCAGAAATCAAGAGATTTGCATTAATGATGATTTTTCCACTCATTCGAACTTGCCGACCAAGTAATTCAACATTATAAATATTTGTAGGAAGGTTTAAGTTGGAGAGCTGGTCGGATGGCCAAATAAGATCTAAGGATCAGAGCCAATTCTCAAGAAGAAGCACTGGTGGTGTTCGTGGAAACTGATGACAAGAGGTCTATACACTTCACATCTGCATCAATTCCATTTACTATTTTATTAGGAGTAACTTGTAGTTATAAACATTTTGTAGTTGCAATAAAATCGTCTGATTTAACCTTTATCTTATGTTTATTTCTATGGTTACACTGTAGGAGTTTTTGTTAATTATTCAAGAATAGAAGAATCCTAGGAGCATAGGTCATTGAGTTTTACACTGCTGCATGTTATTTTATATATATGCGTCGATTAGCTACCCATGCATGTACCTTGCGATGAGTTCGAAAAAAGGAACCGCACGTTGACCCAATATGCTACGTTAGATTGTGTGGAAGTCTTTTACCGTTTAAAGTGTTAGGACTAACCTTACTAACTGCTTGCGTCGCCCTATTATTAGTATGGAGTTCGTAGCGGAAGCTGGCACTGCCATAAATCATTAAGTGCTGAAGTACGTATTTGTTAGGGAAGCAAGAATCTCTTTGCCTAGCCAGCGAACGTTGTATCTTCTAGGACTGTTAGTTATCAATACTCGTTGCATCATATTTATTTTAGTCTTAGCATCATATTTATTTACGCATTCATTTTCAAAACAAATCACAACAACTTATCCAAATCATGCTTTACTTTTCTGCATAACTCTTATCCTAATAATTTTAGCTTTAGACATCAATCTCTGTGGGATCGATAAAATTTATATACTTATTACTTACTGCAATATCCGACCGCGTATACTTGCGCGTAAGTGATTCCGAGTTACACTTAGCATAAGTTGGCTTTGAATTAGTTACTAGACATTATATTAGCACCAGAATTGCACAGTCAAGTTTTTGGCGCCGTTGTTGGAAATTGATTATTTAGAGTTAAATTATGAGGAGGAGAGTAGTTTTTTATTGTTTAAAAGGTTGCATCTTGAATTTTAGGAAAAACGAGATTCAGGTCGATACAACCAATAGGGAAAAAGAGTCCCACAGCAATACATTGCCACAAGCACGAGCATAAAAAATGACATTCAATCATTTTGCAAATCAACAATGGAAGCATAATAGCATACTGCAGCAGACATACAAATTTCAGCAACAAGGCTATGCGGAGGAGATCAACACAACACAATTCTGTTCAATGAAGTCTAACTGGGATTATCAATCGCAGTTTGGGGGAGATCGTAGCAGCATCTATCAGCATCATTTCGATCTGCAAGGAGATCGCAGCAGCATAGGACATGCATGGGACACTAGGAGTTATGAACCTAGGAGTCTAGTGTATAGTCATGGGCAGTCTCTAGAGGATACAACTAAAAAAGAAGAAGAGCAGTTAAGATGAAGACAATGGATGAGGGACAATGGTATTATATCAGAACCTCAATAGCCCAATAATGAGCATCAACAATCTCTGACAAAACTAACAGCAGAACACACAGCAAGTAGTATAAGGGGCAGCGCGATGGATCTTTTAGCGAGAGGGAACTCTCATGGGAAGATTTTTTACTGGCCACAAGAGCAAGAGCAAGAGAAGCCAGGGAATTATAGCTTGCAGTAGAAAAAGACAGAGAATAAAGGAGATGTTTTCAGCAGCAGGAGGAAGCATGGGAGAGGTTTGCCACCCCTGCCAATCCTGAGGTTGACAAAAGAGAATGCGTTGTGATAGAAAATGAAAGAAGTTCCAATGTTGATACTGAGCAAAACTCAAGTGATGTAAGTAAAAACGAAGATGAAAATCTTCAACAAGAGAGCATGGAAGGTAATGAACCTACGGAGAAACTGATGAGGTTCTACATCAAACCGAAGGGAGAGATATAGAATCGATTATTCAGCAGGAAGATAGTTATAGTGCTGAAAATCACAGCCTACCAGCAATGGTACCTGAGATTTTCTCGTTATCAGAAGCAGACTCATCGTAAGAATTGATTAGTCGAGAAAGCGACACTTGAACAATTCAGATGAGCTTCAACTCATAATTCTACACCCTATCAACGCTTGGATTGGTAGGAAGTCTTCGCATCAAGGCGCATGGCGAAGGAAGGCAAGAAAAGGCAATCAAAGTTGGCTTCGCTCTGAAATTTTAAAATGGACCAAGCATAGATGAATTATGCTAGACGAAATTAGCGCAAAGGTTCCGCCCAGATCTGCTCAGCAGCATTCCTAGAATGCGAAAATCTGGTATCTCTGACTTTGTGCAATTTAATTATGGAATTTAATTAGAATAGGAAGTTTTTCCATATTTGCAATTTTCCTTTTTCATTTTTTTTATCGCATTTTAAATTTTAGTAGTTTAGAAAGGAATTGGTTCAAATATTGAAATTAAAGTGTAGAATTCTAGTTTTTCCTTGTGTGATTATTTCTTTCTTTACACGAGGATTTTTGAAAATCTTTACAAATTCTATAAAAACCGCGTGTGAGGAAAAGGTGCATTCTTTCTTCGACCTTAAGGAAATCAAAAGCTGTGTGTTGTTATCCTCATCTGAATCATGACTTCAAATTGTAAGGTGTGTGGAAAGGCTATCAGGGGTAAAAAGGTTAATAAACGTCAAAAGTTCCAAAGTTTGACACCTCTAGAGTGTGGAACTAGGAAGTTATCAACTTTTGAGCAAGGACCATAAATTGGAGAAAGTTCGCGTCAATGACAGACTAGAAGTGGGAAGTTCTTTGGGAGAACATAGGAAATGAGGAAAATTTTTTCCTCTTATATTATGCTGAATAGTGATGAAGATACTCCCAAAGCCACAGAATGAGTGGAATTAACGGACAAGATTAAAGAGAACCACCCTCGGCATGGAAAATGACAAGGAGAAAAAAAAGTTGCAAAGATGGAGCCTAAGGGGGACAAAGATGAATCCATAGAAGAGGATTCAGAAGAAGTTGAACCATGCGAGGACGAAGAGAATAAGTCTCCTAACCAAGCTGAAGTATTTAATGATAAGGAGCAGCAGCACCCGAGGTTTAGCAGCATTCAAATTCATTTTACGAGGGCAAGGGTGTTACCGGTAGTTCAGCAATTGCAGCCAAGCATGGAGATTAGAGTCAGAAGAGGTGCCAACTTTGCATCTGTCAATGCTGAGGATAAGTTTAACGCATTGGAAAATAAGGGATTTAAGAGCGAAATTGGATTAATGATATCTGATGATATTAAAGCCATGATTGATCATTTAATGAACGCAAGAACAGAGTGGGTGACCCAATTCTATGCAAACTTAAACGAAGAAATACCATTATTCTCAAGAGTAGATGGTCAACTCATTGATTGCCTAGCAACTGCATGGAATAAAACTTTGGCAGCACCTAATGTTCCTACAACATTCTACCAACAGTTGATCAACTCTCCCACCACAAAGCAAATGCTAGAAAGCATATCAGTAATCAGAATAGTGAGAGCGGAATGGAATGATCCAACATCAGTACATGATTTTAGAGAGTTTGTAGGATTGACTGCAGATTATTAAGACAGCATTCATACTTTCAACCAATAGAGCACTAATTAGAAGGGATCGAGCAATGCTACTTTCTACAATAAAGCTCGGAATGCAAATAAACCTGAGAAAGATTCTAGAGATGCAAGTGCAGAAATACGCTATTGGAATGCGAGAATATATATACTATCCCTTTGCAATTACACAGTTATGTGCCGATCAGGGCGTCAGGCTGCAACGTTGTAACAGGATTATGAGAATATTCCCATCAAAGGAAGATGAAGCAGCGGAAAGTAAGGGAAGTGGAGACACAATGACTGTTACCGGATTAGCAGGAAAGATAAACAAGCTCTATGAAGTTACACAGAGATATTTGACTTATGCAAGGGAGCGAGATGAGTTATTGATGCTTAACATGATAGAAATGAGAGATTGCTCCGAATGGCCTGAATTTCAAAAATAAACATTGAATTCAAAGCAAGACAAAGGCAAGCTAGGCGACGACGATCGACAACTTAGATGGAAGTCCCGTTCTTTTCAATATTTTAAAGATTTTATTTCCCTTTCGCATGCAATTCATGAGTAGTCGCAGCTTTACTTTTATAGGAACACGCATTTCATTCTAGGATGCAATTTGTTATATTTCCCTTTTGAATTGTTATAAAAAAAATCAGCAATTTCCCTTTGAAAGTTTAAATAAGCATGATTATCGCAAAATTGAATTTAGCAGAAAACGTAAGTTCAATTAGAAGAATTCTTAAGTTCCCTTAGATTCAAAACTAATAGTAGAATAGTCCTTATCATGAACAATAGAAAGAACAAAAAATTCACAAGGAAGTCTTAGAGCTTGAGATAGAGTAGAGCAATCACAGTAATAGCTAAGTTTAGGGGAACTAAAGCCTCACCTTCATTGAAAGCAATGAAGATTTTAAGTTTGGGGGTGAGGGATAATCGAAAAAAAACAAAATCAGCATATTCGGGGTAAAATAAAAGACAAAAAAGTGCGAATAAACCTTAAGATCCTTAAGTATTTCGTTGTCTATGGAAAAACGCAAGCTTGAAATTTTTTTGCTTAGGTGAATTGTCTAAGAACTACGAAATTATAGATACAAGTGCAACCTAAGAGGAATGCAAATAGCATAGCAAAAATCCTCGAGGGATATAAGGGCCTAAATTAAAATCTTGACAGAATATGTTGAACAAATTTAGACTAGAAGTGATTGCGATACAATAGATTAAGTAATCAGAAATACTTGCGATGAGGAACAATCTGTCAGTCATGGTAAGGGGAATTTTAAGGCTAAACTTGAATCTTTAGGAAAGTTTGAAAATTGAAAAGAGAAAGAAGTTTTTTCTATGAATATGAGATGTGGTAAGAATTGTGAATTTAAGCTTGAAGAGAAGGAAATGCTGAAGTAATAAAAAGAGTAGCTAACTGAACAGATGAGCATTACTTGAGGACAAGCAATGATTTAAGTTTGAGGGTTTGATAGCTCTCAAATAAAGCATATTTTAGGTTGTTTTAGTTTGCATTGTTCTAGAAATAAGGGGGGGGGGGGGGAACGAGCGATAACAGAAGAAATGCGATGAAAGAACATAGAAATTAGCATGCATTCATAATTCAGCATGACAGCACAGTACTGCGAAAAAAAGCATAAATATTGAATACTTTCCGCTGAAAGTTTGTATAATGCAGGAATATGCTAAAAGGTATGCTGGCAGGGTTAAGAAATGCGAATGGCAACACTCGTTGAGGATTCACATGCTGACATGGCAATTTCATTCAATAAATTACGTCAACAAGGAAACAAAGCAGAAATTCAAGGTGGTAATAAAAGACGACGTCAAAAACAAATTTCAGCAAAAATCAAGAGATCTGAATTAATGATGATTTTTCCCCTCATTCGGACTTGTCGGCCAATTAACTCAATGTTATAAATATCCGTAGGAAGGCTTAAGTTGGAGAGCTGGTCGAATGGCCAAATCTGATCTAAGGATCAGAGCCAATTCTCAGAAGAAGCACTGGTGGTGTTTGTAGAAACTGATGACAAGGGGACTACACATTTCACATTTACATCAATTCCATTTACTGTTTTATTAGGAGTAGCTTGTAGTTATAAACATTTTGTAGTTGCAATAAAATCATCTGATATAACCTCTATCTTATGTTTATTTCTATGGTTGTGCTATAGGAGTTTTTGTTAATTATTCATGAATAGAAGAATGCAAGGAGCATAGGTCATTGAGTTTTACACTACTACGTGTTATTTTATATATATGCGTCGATTAGCTACCCACGCATGTACCTTGCAGAGAGTTCGAATGAAGGAACTGCATGTTGACCCAATATGCTACGTTAGGTTGTGTGGAAGTCTTTTCACTGTTTAAAGTGTTAGGAACAACCTTACTAATTGCTTGCGTCACCCTGTTATTAGTATGGAGTTCGCAGCGGAAGTTGGCTCTACCATAAATCATTAAGTGTAGAAGTACTTATTTGTTAGGGAAGTAAGAATCTCTTTGATTAGCCTGCACGCGTAGTATCTTCTAGCACTGTTAGTTATCAATACCCGTTACATCATATTTATTTAGTCTTAGCATCATATTTATTTACACATTCATTTTCAAAACAAATCACAACAACTTATCCAAATCGTGTTTCACTTTTCTGCATAACTCTTATCCTAATAATTTTAGCTTTAGACATCAATCTCTATGGGATCGATAAAATTTATATACTTATTACTTGCTGCAATATCCGACCGCGTGTACTTGCGCGTAAGTGATTCTGAGTTACACTTAGCATAAGTTAGCTTTGAATTAGTTACTAGATATTATATTAGCACCAAAATCGCATGGTCAGTTGTTCCCATAACACAAAGAAAGAAAGGACTTTGATAGAGGTTAGCACGCCTCTTGAGAGGTTTACAAACCTTTATGCGTCGCCCAACACTATTGGATAGCCTAGCATCCAACATGATCGCCCTTGCCACCTCCTTTAGTTGTGCATCATTGTGTTTGACCTTTCCGCTTAGCCTATTGCTAGATGTCGCATGCAGCATCGCTCACAGGCGCCTCGTCGCACACCTGATGCTTAAGTACGATTGCCTAGCGCGTCTTACTTCCCATCCATTAGCTGCACAAAGAAGCACACCCTCAAAGCTCGTGATTAGTTGCCAGATTGAGGCTTCACCAGGCGTCAAATTGCCCTTCAATAAAGCGTGCTTTGCACAGCACTTGCATAGCACTTCACCATAGTGCCTTGATCGCACATCTATGCGACAACCTAAGCCAGCAACACGCCTCAGTCGTGGCCTAAGCTTCATGCCAACATGCCCCTATGTTCTCTCAGTCGCACAAGTATTGTGTACCAAACTCAATCGAGGCTTGCACCTAGCCCTACACGTCAATAGGCACTAGCACAGTTCAATCAACACTTCACGCATGCCTTTGTACATGGCTAGCCGCTCATGGCCAGCGCCCGCACATCCATCGACTATATAACCCAGCCAGCCAGTACAAACAACGCACCACACGTCGCTGCCTATTGTGATACGTGTCACAAATTGTGAGCCCTCGTGCTGTAGTGCCATAGTTTTCATGCCAACTCTGATTTTCACCTTCGTAGGTAATTTCTTTACTTTGACCTTCCTAATTAGTTTAGTTGACTTGTTTGGAGACCTAATGATTGTATTTGCTTAGATTGACCTGTTTAGGCTAATTTATATGTTGGAGCTAGTGCGAGCATTTTTTGTATTATTATTTAAATAAGGACTTCATGTCTCGAGTTCTTTTGACTTCGTACGCTTAGTAGTTGATTGTATGCGATTTTGTATATGTTGTGCTAATTTTGATGCATGATCATATTATGAGGCCTTAGCATGTTCAGTCTAAGGCGTTCTTTTTATCTTTTGTTTATTATGATGAACTTTTAATCTGTTCTTTGAATACTAGCATGTTAGTGGATCCTGATTTGTATGGATGAGTAGTATCCTATTTATGATGCATCTGAATGTTGCTGAGTTTGTTTGTGTGATCTGTTATGACTTAGCATATAGTATTCTTAATTCGATCTGTTTTGTTGTCATCATCTTAAGGTTGTTTGAGGTTGCGATGATTTGCCACCCTCAACAGCTTGAGATTTTATAGTTCATGCTAGGGGTATTCATACATTCCTCGAAAACTGATCCAACGACCAAATCGACTGAATTAGGGTCGGTCGGTCAGTTTTCAAACTTGTGTCGGTCGGTGTCGGCTACAAAAGTGGTTAACCGAAAAAAATTCGGTTAAGTCAGTCTGTTTAATCGGTCGGTTCGATCGATCGGTTTGGTCGGTTAACCAAAAATTTTCTTTATAAAATATTGATATTTTCATATAATTAAATATATTCCTTGTTAAATTATTGCAAAATTATCTTAAATTTAAATGTGTTTCCAAAAAATATTCTATATGCTCATTTTTTAAAATTAATTCTCAAATTTTAATTATAAAATTGTATGATGAATATATTTTTTTAATAAAAAAATAAGAAAAAAATTAATATTAATTAACCGAATTTAACCAATTTTAACCGACTTTACCAACCTAACCGGCCGACTTAACCGATCGATCGGTGTCGGTTTCATTTTTTAAGAAATCGATAGGCCAGTTCGGTGTCAATTTTCATCTAAAACAGACACCGACCGACCGATGAACACCCATAGTTCATGCTACCCCCAGTAGAGCCTACTTTGTGGCTTGTAGAGAGTGGGCCTTTGTCATAGTGTAAGCCTACTATGAAAGGGTCTTTGCTTTAGGCGATGAGTGTGGACGAGTTGTCATTGCTGTTAGCGAGCGCCTCCACCAATTGTGTTTAATGTGCACCTTTCTCACTAGACATGCATACCTGGACCAACGTAGATTATGCAGGCCTACACCTGTCTAGTTTAAATAAGCATGCGTTGTATGCGTACACGCACTAAGTTTCAGGTCGATGGCATTCCTAGACTAATGACATATGTACCATTTCTTTACGTCTAAAGTTTGGCCATTTAAGGTGTCACCTTAGTGGTAGATCAACGCTTATGTCCACGGTTTATAAGGTTTAATGTTCGACGGCCTCATTGAGGAAGTTATGTGTAGGCTAAGGGTGCTCAGTGTCTTCTTGCCATGCAACGTACTTCATGTCGACTCAGATTGGTTGTTGCATTGAGTTGGTGTTTTTGTTAAGTTGTACTTCGTGTATTTTCTAGTATGCTTTGGCTATTTATTGTCGACTCAGATTGGTTCTCACCTTTATTTTTTGTGGTTTCCACTGTTAGGCAAAATTGGCTCAATGTTGTCAAAATATAATCAATCCAAATTCAAAATAATTTAGACAAAAATATTATTGCCTTTCCAGATCAAGTTTGAGTTTCAAATTATGCAGCGAAATTACCAATTTGAAACGAGAAGCTTAAAAGCATAGATAAATTAACTTAAACTTCCAAGCAACAAGAACGATAATTAAATCAAGGGAAGAAAAATTGACACATAATTTATACTGGTTCACCCAATGATGGCTACCTCCAATCTTCTGCTACTAATGCAGGTTCCACTAAAATATCAGGAAAAAAGTACAAGAATTTACAACACTCAAGAATGATTGCTCTCACTTTTCTCTTAAGGTAAAGGCTTACGAATCACTCAAGAAAAATACAAACTCTTTAATGGACAAAACCACTCTTGCAACAACACTCAAGATAAATCAAAGAAGAAAAATGAACTCAAAAGAAAATCACAATTTTCTTCTATAGCTGCTTTGCGACACTTTCACATAAAGCTCCAAATTTTTCTCTTTTCTTAATCTCACTATGCGACACTCTCAACTGTACTTGCGGTTGAACTTTTATTATTTTTTTTCATTTAAATACACAACCTTTTACGAAAATGTAGGGCAATTAAAAGAAAAAGCTAATGGTCCATATGGGCCCATTCTTATTTTAACTCCAATATTAACATCCACCAGGTAAACAAGGAATCTACCGAGACAGATGAGTTGGATGGTTGCTAAAATGATCAGAAGTGTGTTGGTAATATAGGCTAGGAGCATGCATTTAGCGCGGTGGAAGCGTGTGAATAATAAAAATTCACAATAATTAATCCAATTAATTATCTTTGATTAATCTAATTAATCTATATGCAATACCCTAGGTGATTGGCATGTTATTGAAAAAATACTTGCATTGATTGTCGCCTCTGATCTAATCTGGCGGGTCTTTATGTTGAGTAGGATCGACTTTTCCCTGTGGACGATCTCGAACGATCTCCTCCGCTTTTCTAGGCTATGACTTCTTTGCTACAACTAAATGCTTGGTGGGAAGCCTTTAGAGAAGGGAGCTATGAACTTTGTCAGTATAGTCTGAAAATGGAGGAGAGAAGAGATCTCAGCTTTAAGAGAGGTGTTTCAACTTTAAGAAAAACATTATTCTGAAACTGAGTGGGATGAGAATGAAGACCTTCAATGCCTTCTATTTATTAGAGGAATGAATGCCCAATCTTAGAATTTTCCAATGTGGGACAAAATCAAAGACTTTTTCCTTCCCATGGGATTTTCTAAAATACCATATATTGTTTTATTTATTTTAATTGATATTTATCCAATAAATTTCAATTCCATAATATATCCAATATATTATAAATAAATAAATGTCTAATTAATATATCCAATATATTAATTCTCTACTTTAATAATTATCCAATAATTATTAACCTAATTAATATGTCCAACATATTAATTAATATTCTTCATTTAATAATTATCCAATAATCATTAAACCAATTAATATGTCTAACATATTAATTACTATGATCTCTTAATTAAAGAATTATTCAATAATTATTTATGATTAGTTTATCAAATCAATTAATTTCTCCTTAATATTTATTCGATAAATATTAAATTAATATATCCAATATATTAATTATCAAGTTTAATCAATTAAGCTTTATGCTCCTATTAATTATGTCCCACATAAATAATATGTGAACTTGAACTCTTCAAACTCACTCTCTAATAAAACAGTGTATCAACAAGTATGAGCTAGCTCGGGGACTAGTGGACCTATATGTTGAAAGCTACAATGGCCTGGGATCCAATCTCTATTCGTTAACATCAGGCTTATTCGACTAAAGGCATGTGCTGAACTCTTTCGCACTATAGGACAAGTTATCATCCACGGATATAATCTGTCATCTATCATATGATCCTTCACGAGCTTGTTCATAATTCACAGTTGGGACAAGAAATTCGTTCTAACCCTGTGATTCCATCTTTCTCCTTAAGCGCCACTAATTACTCTAATGAACAAGTGTTTATAGTCCAACTATAAATTAATGTCCTCTCGGGTCAATGAGAAGCAGGATCCATTTGTTCAAGCCTTGAAATCAGTTCTTAAGGGAACAACTCTACATCTTCCTCAAAATTCAGGAAGGCGTGAATTCTCTCTTGTGACGTTGCATTCCCAGCCTCTCAATACAGACAATCCCCAACGTGGGAAACTTATGAACCCAACGCCATTTGGCTAGTCTCACACATGAACATCAATAGGATGGTTTCATAAAGCAGGAGTTCACAACTTATTCAGGATTAAGATCAAATAGAGATCATTCTTAGCGAAGTAGTTGATACGATTCTATAACAAAATTACTAGATCGATCATAAAACTTCTGGTCTCGTCTTATGCAAAAACTTCTTTTTGCATAGGCACCCCTACTCACATGTCTTCACATGAACAACCAGAATCAGGTTGTTTGCAACCTTTGCAAAGTAGACCGTACCAACAGTGTCACCAGGACTTAGGTGCCCAGCCTTAGTCCATATACTATAGACATTTTAGGTTATGAACTTGGAACTAGATCCACTTGTATGTCTTACATACTTATCCAAGTGTACATCCAAATAATCATGAAAATATCGTTATTAATCAATGAATGCGATAAAGTTGAACGATGTTTGTGTATTAAATGTGCAATTAATGAAAATAATAACCTTTATTAATAACTGCAATATAACATTAAATGTCTAACATTAAATGCTTGTTCTTTAAATACAATTCACTAGACTTTTAGGGCACAAACCCTAACAAAGTGGAGTTTCTGCATAGTCTTTACTTTCTTTAGAGTCTTCTGTTCAGTATGATTTTGGACATTGTTGTCTATTTGGCATAAACTTCTTAGTATGATTTTCTATTGAATAAGTATTTGTTGAACTACTCTGACTATCAGCCTTTTTTCATAATTTCATGTGTTTGGTAATCGGGATTTACACTCATCTTCTTAACTGTTTTGAATAAAGATTGAGCATATTCTGAAGTATATCACAAGAATTGATGTTTTGAAACTGTATTTACTAGTGTACTACGTAAGAATTCAAGTCTAAGACCGTGAGAGAGTCACGTTCTTACATGTTGCCTTTTTAAATTTACATTAGGGCCAATGCCCTAAATTTTTTATTTAATTACCTAAAATATTATTATTATTTTCCAAAAAATATTTATGTTTGGTTTACATTCTTAGAAAAAAAAAATTACACTTTAACTTGATGGTAGTATTAGAATTTTCATATCTTGGACCTTTTAAGTTGGTGGTAGTATTAGTAATATGACTGCTGATAACTCTCAACAATTGAGAGTTAAAGTAGCTTATATTAAGTAGCTTAAATTAATATATTTATGGATAAAATTTGCTATAATTAATTGTTAGGATCTAGAATTTTGCCCCCACAGACTAAAAATGAAGCCTAAGCGAAACATCCTATAATTTTTGTTTAGGATAAATTTTTTAAGTTTGTTGCAACAAAACGTGCATGATTGAGTAAAAATAATTAAGTGTTAAAGAGAATTGATACTTGTAGTTTGATTACAGCGAAACTTCGGGAAGTGAAACAGATTTTAAGAAGGAGACCTCACCCAAACGGAAGAAAGACCCGTCAAATAGTCCTAGAAAAACCTATTTCGCTCTTGCGAAGCAAAGACAGAGCGAAGGAATGGTTGGTACAAACTATCTAATCAAGGGGACTCATGGTAAAGATTCGAAACTCAACGATTAAATCTTAATCGTCCGTACATTGTCGGCTCTGACGCAAGAACAGAGCGGATCGTGGAGCAGAAGAATGTCAGAGGAGAGCACCTTTCGACTGAGGGGTGATTGTAGAGCAGAGGTTCGCAGATTTTTGTCGGGGACTCTATATAAGACGAGCATCTCCTTAGTGAAAATAGTTTGGAATTTTGGGTATTTTCTTTCAGTTATCATTTCCTGAGCTTTCTTCTCCATTCTGACCAACATTTACTTTCGTTTAGTTTTCAAGCTGCCGGAATGATTTCTTTCGGCTTTAGTTCTTTCTTGCTTTCTAGCCTAGTTTACTTGCATTTTAAGACATTTTTTATGTAACCGGAGCTTCACCGAAGGAATTTCAAGTTTATCAAGTCTCAGGAGTTTTTGTAATCCCTTGTCTTAATTATTACTTTTTTTTTGTGTCTCGTGCTTCTGTCTATTTAATGTTTACCATTTCTTCAACTATTTTAACTATGTTCACCGATATGAGTAGCTAATCTGTTATCGGAAGGCTAAGGGAAAGTAAGGGTTTAGCCTAGGCAAAAGGGGAACGCGAGCTAGACTTATTATGCATGCTGTCTTAATTTTATATACATTTCGTTGACAAACCAACTGTATTAACTCTGTTTTGCTTCGAGAGAATCGAAATAGAGTGAACTTGCTTGAATAATATTAGGACCGTTAATTCTAATCAAAGAACACTTAGAGATAAGGTTCGCCTAATGCTAATTGTTTAATTAATTGTTGTTTAAATTCGAGAGAACCGGACTAGAAGTTCGAGATAGTCAAATTTCAGAGCTTGAGAGAGCCAAGGGAAGTATGTTAGTTGTTCATCCTCCCTACCCTCATCGCTTAAGCGAAGCCCTGAAAACCTTATACCCTTCCAATACTTAGTCTCATATTGTTCCCTTACTATTTCATTTACTTAGATCAATTACTTACTCATTTAATCAACTCAACCAATTGTTACACACTACTCTTGCATGAAAACTGATCTAAAACATCACAAAAAATCCCTATGGATGATGACCTGTACTTACATTTAAAACTTGCTACAACAGACCGTGTATACTTGCCAATCTTTTGGAATTTACAAACACACTTCGCTGGATTGAGTAGAATTTCGCTTGGGCGAGATTATTGCTTTTCCACATCACCATTCTCACATCATTATTATTTTCTTAATTTATGTGTTGGATAATTTCACAACAAGTTTTTGGGGCTGTTGCCAGAGATTTTTGAAATTATTTGTTATTCGCAGAATAATGTGAAGAGTAGTTCTTAAAGCTTAACTAGTTTGTATGTTAATTGTAGGAGATTTTGCGAATGTGCATGCGATGGCGAGGGATTGTGGAACCTTTCGATCTCGAGCCATAGTGAAACTTAGTAAGAAGAAGGCGAAATAGAAGGTGAAATTGGCCTACCGAGATAGCTAAACCAAACAACAGATCCGCTGAAAATGCTGAGGTGAGCTAGAAGAGCCAGTTCAACCAAACTATGAACACGCAGATCGGTTCCTTACTTCTCCTATCATGATGGCAGATGATAGGGTCGGAGTAGTTAGAGCTTGTGCCACACCCAACATTATAGAACTTATGCGAAGAGGGATCAGACCAGACAACGGAGTACGTGCATTCGAAATCAAGCCAATGATGAACATGTTACTAGAACAAAAAGCCCAATTTCATGGTTTTGCAAGCGACGATCTACATAACCATTTGAGAGAATTCATGGGTGTATATGACTCCTTCGTTATTCCTAATAAGACGCAAGACAATTTGAGGCTGAGTCTGTTCCTACACTCACTATAAGGAAAAGCAAAAGAATGGTTGTATACGTTAGAAAACCTTCAAGACATAACATGGGAAGAACTCGCGAAGTAGTTCTTGTTGAAATATTTCTCACCGAAAAAGATGATGCTACACTGCGACGAGATCGTGCTATTTCGACAAGCGCTGGCGAATCAATTACTGACACGTGGGATCGTTTCAAAATGATCTAGCGAAGATGCCCACATAATGGATTTCCCTGTTGTGTTCAGTTTGAATATTTCTACGGCGGATTGAGTGAAGCGGCAAAGCTAGTGCTTGATGCATCTGCATCTGGAGCACTCCTATAAAAAACATACAACGAGGCCGTTGAAATTATTGAACGGATAACTCTGAATACCAGTTAGTGGAAGGATGATGTTCGAGCAGATGTCAAGATAGGAGCGAAGGTGGAAGCAATCAGTGATTTGGAACTAAAATAACAGGTGGCAGAGATGAGAACAATATTGCTCAATATGCAACATCGAAGTAACACTAACACTGAAGTTCAAAGTGTTAATTTGACACCATTAGCGAACAGTCAACAACATCTTACTCTGCCCGAGCCATGTGCCATGTGTGACGAAGCACACTTCTATGAGGAGTGCCCTCAAAATACAACATTGGTGTACTTCGCGCAAGCGAATCACCAACATAACCCTTTCTCGAACACTTATAACGCAAGATGGCGAAATCATCCTAACTTCTCTTGGTCAAACAACACAAATGCTAGCAGCTCAAGCAACCAAGCTTATCCGCAGCGACACCATGGAAATCTTCCAGGTTTTGGCGCATCTATGGGACAACAAAACCAATGATGGAATTCTTACTAGAATCAGCTGAACCAGTTGCCACAATAGCACTTCCAGGAAACATCTAATATTTTGCTGGAGGGACTATTGAAAGAGTATATAGCGAAGAATGAAGGTAGTTCGCAAATTCAGCAGGCAATAATTCTGAATCAACAAGTGGCCCTGAAAAATTTAGAGACTGAGATGGGACAGCTCGCAATGAGCTGTGACAAAGGCCGTTGGTAGATTTCCGTCTGATACTGAACTGATGAAAAGAGAAGGTAAAGAGCAGGTCAAAGCGATCTCAGTGATTGAAGAGGAATCAGAATTTGTGACTATTAAAAAACACGAATGATAACCTAATGCTAACTTCGATGGGGCAAAGTCTTGTAGAAGAAGCTGATAAGGAAAATTTTGAAGAAGTTTGTGACGATCAGCCTAAGTTTGTGGAAGTTTAGGAAGTGGCTGTGGCGACTCAAAAGACTGAAGAAATTGATGTTGTGGATCCCTGTAACATGGGAAGAAATGAAGGACGAAGAGAGGTGGTTGATCTAAAGCCCCACCCCCATTTCCGCAAAGACTGAAAAAGAAAAAAGAAGGATTGGGGTTCGAAAAGTTCTTGGATATTCTTAAGGGCTTTCAAATAAATATCCTGCTGCTAGAAGCACTGCAGCAGATGCCCAACTACGCGAATTTTCTGAAGGAAGTCCTGCTGGAGAAAAACAGAAGAGAAGAATTCAAGGTCGTTTCGCTCAGCAAAGAGTGCAGCGCATTTCTAGCAAGCTTCCAGCAAAAGAAAAGGACCCAGGTGCGTTCACAATCCCAATATCAATTGGAGGTCAGTATATTGGCAAGGCTTTATTCAACCTTAGAGCAAGTATAAATGTAATGCCTCTGTCAATCTACAAGAAGTTCGGTATAGGCAAAGCCAAACCAACAACCATGACAATATAACTAGCAGACCGCTCAACGATAAGACTAGAAGGAAAGGTTGAAGACATACTGGTTCACGTAGACAAATTTATTTACCCTTCCAATTTCATAATCTTGGATTATGAAGCGGATAGAGAGGTCCCCATCATCTTGTGGAGACCTTTTTTAAAGATAGGGCGGACACTGGTGGATGTCTACGAAGGGATAATAACCTTGCAAATGAACGGGGAAATGATCAAGTTTACAATCTCCAAGTCGATGAAATACCCCGCGGAAGTGGCAGAATGCTCCGCCTTAACTGCGCTGGGAGATGAATTCAGCGAGGTTTATATAGAAAGTTTGCAAGCGAAATGAAGATGTCAATGCTGACTACGTGGGGTGGAGTGAAAAAGAGTCAGTAGAGGACGAACTTGAAGTCAGTGAAATTTTAAATACTGTAACGGACTCGCTGAGCCTAGAAGATCGAGCCCTACAATTTAGGCCATCAATAGAAGTTCCACTAGTGCTAGAGCTAAAACCCCTCCCTAATCATTTAAAGTATACACACCTCGGCGAAAGAAAAACTTTACCAGTCATAATATCCTCTGAACTATTATCTAAACACCAAGCGACTTTGCTTGATTTTTGGAAGCAACATAAAAAAGCGATAGGTTGGACCCTCACAGATTTAAAAGGAATAAGTCCATCCTTCTGCATGCATAAGATCAGCTTGGAGGATGACGGGTTTCGCTCCATCGAACTTGAATGGCAATTAAATCCTGCCATGAAGGATGTAGTCAGGAAAGAAATAATTAAGTGGCTCGATGTGGGAGCCATCTACCCTATCCCTGATAACAAATGGGTTAGCCTGGTCCAATGTGTGCCAAAGAAGGGTGGCATAACAGTGGTAAAGAGTGAGTGAAATGAACTAATACCTATGCACACAGTCTCTGGCTGGCGTGTGTGTATGGATTATCATAAGCTGAACGCCGCAACAAAGAAAGATCATTTACCATTACCGTTTATCGATCAAATTCTTAACCGGTTCGTGGGATAAGAGTTCTACTACTTCCTAGATGGATATTAGGGATATAACCAGATTACGATTGCACTAGAAGACCAGGAGAAGACTACTTTCTTTTGCCCCTACGGAACGTTCGCTTTCAGGCGAATGCCTTTTGGGTTGTGTAATGCCCCTGCGACATTTCAGCAGTGCATGTTAGCGATCTTCTCTGATATGATCGAACGGTATATGGAAGTGTTCATGGACGACTTCACGGTTTTTGGACCATCTTTTGCTACTTGCCTAAAAATTTGGGTAAAGTTTTAGCGAGGTGCGAAGAAACTAACCTTGTTTTGAACTGGGATAAATATCACTTCATGGTAACAGAAGTAATCATGTTAGGATACAGAATTTCGTGAGAAGGGACTGAAGTTGACCGAGCGAAGGTAGAAGTAATTGCGAAGCTCGAACGACCAGTGAACGTAAAGGGAGTACGTAGTTTCCTTGGGCATCCTGGTTTCTACAGAAGGTTTATCAAAGACTTTTTCAAGATTGTTAAACCTCTGTGTGAATTGCTGGTGCTCAAGAAACCTTTTAACTTCGATTTTGCCTGTGCAAATGCTTTTAACACATTGAAAACTGCCCTTGTCTCTACTCTAATTATCAAAGCGTCAAACTGGGAATTGCCCTTCTGCATCATGGGTGATGCGAGTGATTATTCTATGGGTGCAATGTTGGGCTAGAGGGGCAAAAAAGTGATTCATCCTATTTACTATGCTAGTAAAATGATGAATGAGACACAATAAAATTATACAACAACAGAGAAAGAATTCTTGGCGTCTGTCTTCGCTTTAGACAAGTTTCGCTCGTACCTGATCGAATCCAAGATAACTATTTATATAGATCACTCAGTGATCTGATATTTGTTCAAAAAGACTGATGCAAAGCCAAGACTGCTACCTTGGATTTTGTTCTTGCAAGAATTTAACCTGGAGATCGTGGATAAGAGGGGTTGTGAAAATGTAGTGGCTGATCAGTTATATAGAATTGAGAATAAGCAAGCTTGCTCGAGTGATTAGATATGGGTAAATCTTTCCTTGATGAGCAATTGTTCACGGCTTTCAAGGAGCAGAACCATGGTTCGCAGATCTAGCCAATTATGCAGCCACATGAGTGATGCCAGCTAGTTTAACATATCAGTAGAAGAAAAGGTTCTTACATGACACGAAACACTATTTTTAGGATTAGCCATTTCTGCATAGATAATGCGCAAATAATGTTATTCATCGTTGTGTAACAGAAGATGAAGCGAAGTTAATTCTAGCGGAATGTCACGCAGCAGCGTACACAGGCCATTTCGCTGGCGTGAAAACTACAGCGAAAGTTTTCCAATCTGAGTATTACTGGCCATCAGTTTTCAAGAACTCATATCTCTTTGCGAAAACATGCAATCAATGTCAGCCAACGGGAAATATCGTGAGAAGGGATGAGATGCCTCTCAAATACATCTTAGAGGTTGAGTTGTTCGATGTTTGGGGAATAATTTTCATTGGGCCATTTCCAAACTCCAATGGAAATTAATACATTCTAGTGACAGTAGATTACGTATCTAAGTGGGTCGAAGCCATCACGTGCATGAAAAAAAATGCCAAGACGGTTATTAAATTTCTACAAAAGCACGTGGTCACACGATTTGGGACTCCTCGAGCCTTGATAAGCGACGAAGGAACACACTTTGTGAATCGAGCTCTAGAAGCTGTGCTGCAGAAGTACAATATCCAACACAAGGTCACCACCGTGTACCATCCCCAAACAAATGGCCAAGATGAAATATCAAACCAGGAAATCAAGTCAATTCTAGAGAAGGTAGTGAGTCCTAACAGGAAGGATTGGGCGAACAAATTGGATGACGCACTCTAGGCATACAGAACCGCCTATAAGATACCATTGGGAATGTCTCCATTTTTCCTTGTCTTTGGAAAAGTGTGCCATTTGCCTCTAGAGTTGGAGCATAAAGCTTATTGGGTCATCAATGAGCTGAATCAAGACTCGCGGGGCATCTAGCCTACATGAAAGCTGCAGTTGCTAGAGCTGGAGGAATTTTGCTTGTTCTCCTTCGAAAATGCCAAGATGTATAAGGAAAAGACGAAGAAGTGGCATGACAAGAGGATAAAGCCAAAAAAGTTTACTGTTGGGCAGAAAGTCTTGCTTTACAACTCTCGTCTTAAACTTTTTCCAGGAAAATTAAAATCGAGATGGTCGGGCCATTCCAAGTCGCTCAGGTACACCCTTTGGGCAATTTTACTTAAAAATGAATCTGACAACTCTGAATTTTTAGTAAATGGTCAAAGGTTGAAGCACTATTATGGCGAAGACACCGCGAAGGCAGATTTCACCCTATTATTGGATGTCTAAAGTGGACCCAGCTGGCTAGAGCAAACGGTATTATTTGTCTCAAAAAAAATTTTAACTGCTCCAGGCCAGATAAGTAGACAGAACTTGTATATGTACGTTTATGAATTTTTAGAAGTTCAAATTTTTTTAAGTCTTGTTCGCTACTTTTTGTTGCTTAGTAATTAGGTTGGAAGGAAAACTTAGTCAATAGGGAAGGAATTTCGTTTTAAATCTCGCTGTCGTCACCTTGGAATCATTTCGCTTCAGCGAAGGGTGGGAATTGATGATGTTATGTAGTGACGTACACTGTAGTCATCGACAGTTTTCATCCAACTTGACACGTGTTTAAATTACATGAACCCAGTTGACACGTGTCGTTGAAGATCTTGATCCAACAATCCAGATTTTGTCACGTGTCGATTGTCGTTTTGACTCCCGAGGAAGACAGTTGGATGCAGTTTTAACTCTTATAAATTGCCCATTCCCCTCTCATTTTCTCTTTTCACGCATCCGAATTCTTTTAGAGATCCCAGATTTCTGATCCTTCACTAATATTCGCTTGTTTTTACAAACCTTAAACCAATTTCCAAAATGACTTTCCGAGTACTTATCAGTGTCAATCCTTCCAAGAAAGCCTCTAAGCCTGAGCGGGTGTCAGTCTTCTCGAGCCGTAAAGGAGCGTCTGAAAGCACCGCAGTAGTCGGCAGGGATGAGCAATGTCACGAAACCCATTACCACGAAATAAGTTACAGAGAAGCCCCTGACCCAGTCTCCAGTCGGGTCTTCGTTAAGAAAGGTCGTAAAACTTAGGACCGCGGAAGATAAAAGAGAAAAGAAGAGTGACGACAGGATCGCGAAGACGGTGGTCAGAGATGTAGCCACAATTATCAAGCCTGCAGAAACAACGAAGGTCAAAACTACAATGAGTAAGCCATCTTGGCTTCAAGCTTCCATAGTCAGCAAAGAAAAATGGGTAAAGCTGGCCTAAGCAAAGTGAGCCCGTTACAGCTAGTTCAGTCAAGTCTGCAGCTGTAAAGCAGAAGAGACCGATCGAGAAGAAGGCAGTTGAGCCCGTCGTGGTGAAGGTATCTAAGCCCGTCGAGGATCCTACAAGAGAAGCAGCCGAGTCCGCTACTGCCTAGGACGAAAGTTAATGGCAGGATTAGAAGTGGAGTTGGCATGAACGCGAGCCAAAGAAAGAGAGAGGCTCGAGAAGAAAGAGAAGAAGAGGAAGGAAAAGGAAGAGGTTGTTGCGAGGATGCAGCGAAGGGCAGAGCGAGACTTTGTGAGAGTAGAGAAATTCCTAAGGCCTCTATGGCTGAAAGGAGCACAACAGTGGAGCTGCCAGCCTTCATCCTCAAGCATAGCAAAGAGGAAAGAATTGCTGAGGAAAGTTTGATGAGCAAATTATTTGGCGACGTTGAGGTTCAGGACGAGCCAGAAGGCTTGACAGATGACGTACAGTTCGCACTTAGCCAACCTGATACTGACGCTTAACCGCTGGAATCAACAAACTCGAGAGAAGATGAGGAAGAAGGAAACGAAGTTACATTAGAGGAGGACGTAGAGCATCACGAGAATACACAAGAAGCGGACTCTGAAGCAACTTCAAGTCAGCAATTCGTAGAAGATTTAAGAGTGTTTCGCAATTCCAGAGAAAGATCTAATGGATACAGATCTACGTAGCAAAGCAGAGGACTCGCTGCCAATTGGAGATGACGCACATTCGACACCTGGTCAAATTACTGCTGATCTAATCGACAACGAGATTGCCACATTAAGGGACGAAGAAACTGCTCCTTTTGAAGGCGAAGACAAGGTAAACTCTGATGATGAGTTGGAGAAGGAATTAGAAAAAGGCAATATCGGTATTGTAGTTTTTGAGGACGTAAAGAAGTCAGAGACCAAACAGCTGCTGAGAAATGCGAGTTTCATGGGTATTCTAGGGTTAAAGAGAAAGAGAATCGATAATCAAACTGCAACTCCTTCACTGCCGAAGAAATAGCTTAACAAGAGCAAAGCACTGGCATTTTTCCTAACGGAGAAGCGACACGAAGCCATAAACAAGAACATCATCGAATATCAATCGAAGAAGTTCTTATCAGAGCAAGTGTTTGATTCTCATTTTTGTACACATCTCGGCGAAGTGAGGCAAGATTGAGTGTAATGGCCCAACTCAAAGCTAGCCAAGATATTGTCCGCTTTGGCCCACTGGCCTCACGGATTTATTTCTCCCCCAATGGGGAAAATGCGTCTTGCTAGGAGAAGGTATCCACACCCTTTATCAAGAGTGCTTCGTTCCCCTTCCCAACCGATGTGGGATTCCCCTCTGGGTTTCCACCTCCCCTTAGAGGTCCAGCATCTTGATGGACCTGGCACACCGGCCTGATGCCTGGCTCTGATACCAACTGTAAAGACTCGACCTAAAAATGGTCCTAAACTTGGTCCTTACTCAGCATGCATGCATAAAAGATAGACAAAACAACATAACTTAGAATTTGCTCATTAAAAACATCCATTTGAAATTCCACGGAAACCTGTTTATAAACATGTAAAACATTTTCTGTTCAAAACATTAAAAAGCAACCCCAGGGTCTAATTAAAATATAAGAAAGCAAAAGATTCAAAATAACATATTCAGGTTCCGAATGCAAATCCTATGGACTCCGTGTCCGACTACATGCTG
>JBBMKA010036996.1:0-56748 GCA_037833695.1 Sechiopsis laciniata | reverse complement strand
TATAGGCTTGAGATGCTTGGGGACTAAGGAATCGACTTGGAAGGCAAGGATTGGATTTAGAAATATCTTTTATTGCATTTTGTCTTTGGCAGCTTATTCCCTAATTCTCGCGACAGATTTTCTCTCATTTTGTCAATCACGTCTTTGCTAATTAAGGCATGAATCCCATGATTATTGTAGTTTGTCTATTCTGCAATCTGATAGTTGGCATTAGCTCATCATCTGATTCTTTCCTTATTGAGACTTTTGCATCTGATCTGCGATTTTTGCATCAATGTTTCCAGATCCATATTGTTCTAATTTCGGCATCGCTTCGCATTAATTCTTTTCGCAGCGGATATTTGTCCTTCGTAAATATTATTTGGAAGATCCCGTGGTCTGGAACCTCCAAAGCGTCTTGATGCGCATTTTAACCTTCCGCTTCTCCTTTGAATGCGATGCTAACCATGTTTCCAATTCCTATAGATATAGCAATAAATTAGCGCAGCATGGAATCTTTGGCATTTAAGTAAAAAACCATTCAACATTCACATTTTACTCTAAAATGTGCTACTTTCTCTAGCCTTTTACATTTAAGCTCATAAATCATGCATGCATCTTATGTATATGAATTTCTCATCTTAATGTTATTCTAACTCAGTATCCAACCGTAATAAATGCATTGATATGATTATTATTTTAATTTCCTGCATCGCATCTTGTAGGATTTCGACCTTCTCAATAACCATTATTAAAATCCAAACAACTTTTCCTAACTAAATAGAAAATAAATCAAAAGAAACTGAAATTTAAAATAAAAAAAAAACATACATTTAACTACTAGTCATACTTCTTAAATAAGAAGATAGAAAAAATTATAACTTAGCATGCTTGGACCAACAAAATAAATGTACCGATACGCTTTGGCTCTAAATGGATGCTCGCACCCTCATTCTTCGGCTAAAGATAATGATGCGCTGAATATCCTCATTCTAGTAATACTTCAATCTTTGTCCATTTTTTTGACACTTATCGCACTTCTTCACATAGTGACGCACATCCTTAAATATGCTAGGCCAAAAATAGCCTGACTGAATGATTTTTGTTGAGGAGCGCATTCCTCCAAAGTGTCAGGTATACGACGATGTGTGGCAAGTTTTTAATATTGCATTCATCTCTTTTTCCTCAACGCATTGTCCAATCATCCCATCTGCACATTGTCTGTACAGAAATGGTTCATCCCAAAATTAAAATCACACTTCGTGAAAGAATCGTTTAGCCTGCTGCCTTGATAAGTCTGTTGGGATGATGTGGCTTGCTCAATAATTTACAATGTCGGGAAACCAAGGGTTATCGTGCATTTTAACAATAGCTGCCATGAATAACTGCTCATTCGAGAAGCCTTCGGATATATTGATCATTGTCACATAAGTCCGTTTATTCTCCAGCCGAGATAGATGATTTGCGACAATATTTTTGCAACCCTTTTTATCTTTTGTCCCAATGTCGAATTCTTGAAGGAGTAAAATCTATCTGATCAACCACGGTTTAGCGTTTGCTTGACTCATAAGATACTTAATTGCTGCATAGTCAGTAAAGACAATCACTTTTACTCCCACTAAGTAAGAACGAAATTTTCCAAGTGCGTAGATCACAGCCAATAGCTCTTTCTCAGTAGTAGTGTAATTGAGTTATGCATCATTCATAGTTCGACTAGCGTAGTAGATGGGATGGATAAGTTTTTCTCCTTTTTAAACCAAGATTGCTCTGATAGCTATATCGCTGACATCGCACATTAGTTCGAAAGGTTTCGTTTAGTTTGGTGATATCATGATAGAAGCAGTAGTCGGCGCTAGTTTTAGTGTTTCAAAAGCTTGAGTACATCTTTGGTCAAATTTAAAGGGGCGGTTAGCTTCAAGAAGCTCGCACATGGGTTTTGTAATTTTTGAAAAGTCCTTAATAAAACGCCTGTAGAAACCTGCGTGGCCTAGGAAACTATGCACTCCCTTAACATTTTTTTGAGGCTCCAGCTTTTCGATGGCTTCGATCTTTGCTTGATTAACCTCCATTCTAGCCTTTGAAATTTTGTGTCCAAGGACAATTCCTTCACGCACCATAAAATGATATTTTTCCCAGTTAAGCACGAGATGTATTTCTTCACAGGGTTGTAGTACCTCTTTCAGATTTTTTAGGCAGTTAGAAAAATTATCTGCAAACACTATGAAGTCGTCCATGAAAACTTTCATGATATTTTCTATCATGTCAGAGAATATAGACATCATACATCTTTGAAATAATGCTGGGGCATTGTAGAGCCTGAAAGACATTCTTCTAAACATAAATATTCTGTAGGGACAAGTGAAAGTGGTTTTCTCTTGATTCTTAGGATCGATAGTAATCTGATTATAGTCCGAATATCCATCTAAAAAGCAATAGTACTTTTTTCTTGCTATGCGATCCAACATTTGGTCTATGTAGGGTAGGGGAAAATGGTCATTCTTGGTTGCTTTATTCAACTTGCGGTAGTCCATACACAGTCGTCATCCAGTCGGTGTCCTTGTTGGTATTAGCTCATTTTTCTCATTTCAGATGACTGTGGTCCCTTCTTTCTTCGCCACGCATTGATTAGGGCTAACCCACTACTATCTAATATATGATAAATTATGTCCGCATCTAGCCATTTACTTATTTCCTTCTTACCACCTCCTTCATGGTAGGGTTTAGACGTCTTTGATGTTCAACTGAGTTTTCGGCATCTTCCTCGAGGATGATTTTGTGCATACAAAATGCTGGACTAATGCCTTCTATATCTACTAGTGTCCAACCAATAGCCTTAGTATGCTTCTTAAGTAATTCTAGAAGTAGTTGCTCATGACTTGGCATTAACTGTAAAGAGATAATAATTAGAAGTGTTTCTTTGTCACTTAGGTAAGTGTACTTCAAATACTTAGGAAGAGGTTTCAGCTCGAGGGTTGGTGGTTCTTCAATCGAAAGGTGTTGAGGAGGACTAGTCCGCTGTGACATCGAGCTTTTCATAACATTAAATTTCTTCCCTCATAGGATCCTGGATCACAAAGTCTAGAATGTTCCCTTCTTCATCTTCACTACTGATGTTCAGCATTTCCATTTTCTGCACATCCTTAATTGCTTCATCAATCAGCACTTTAATTTTGCTAACATTGTTGTTTTCCTCTGCATCAGCTTGCTTCATTGAATCAAAGATATTAAATTGAATCTGTTGATCCTTCATCCGTAGCATGATTGTTCCTTCATACACATCAACCAAAGTTCACCCGGTTTTTAGAAATGGTCTTCCTAAGATGATTGGTACTTCCTTGTCTACTTCATAATCTAGAATGATAAAGTCCACTGGAAAGATGAACTTGTCTACTTGGACTAAGATGTGCTCGATTTTTCCTATAGGACGAGTAATTGTCCTATCAATAAGTTGAATCATGACAGTTGTAGGTCTGGCTTCACCTATCCCAAATTTTTCGTAAATTGAAAGGGGCATAAGATTAATGCTAGCTTCTAAATCATAGAGTGCGCTCTCAATATGGTTGTTGCCAATTTTAACAGGAATGGTAAATTACCCAGGGTCGAATTCCTTCATTGGAATTTTTTTCTGGATAATTGCACTGCATTCTTCATTCAGCGCGACCACTTTGAATTCTTCGAACTTGCTCTTCTCGTTGAGAGCATCCTTTAAGAACTTCATGCAGTTTGGCATCTGCACAATGCATAGACTAACAGAATGTTGATGTGGATTTGCTTTAGTATATTTGTGAACTTTTTGAAATGCATCTCATTTCTCTTGTTCTTGATCCTTTGAGGATACAGTGGCGGTGGTGGTTGATAAATTAGAAGTGGTTTGTCCATACCCTTCACCTCACGTCTCATCTCAGGTTCCTCTGTTTCTTTCCTCGCATCTGGCATGTCCTCTGATTGCCTTCCTCTTTTAGCATCCTTGGAAGCTAGAGTTTCTTGATACTTCTTCACCTTCTCGCTTTCTATTAGAGGTTTCCCAGTCCTTACTCAATTGCATTGACTTTCTCTTTTCTATTCCACCTAGAATTTTCCATATCTGACAGAAGTTTTCCTTGATGTCTACTCTTCAGATCTGATGTAATTTGGCCTATTTACAATTCCAACGTTCGTAGCATTACTTGCTGAACATTCAGCAAAGTCCTTTGTCCAAACATTACTGCATCATTCTTGGTCATGTAGTCCTTCAGCATTGAGTCATCCGTTTGAATATAACCTTGATTTTGGTTGCTCCCGAATGCTGATGGCTGATTCTATCTTTGCTATCCAGCTAAGTTAGTATTGTTATTTTGTCCTCCCTAAGAGAAATTGAGGTGGTTCTTCCAAACAACATTGTACGTATTCGAGAAATAATTATTCTAAGGTTGCGAGTTTGGATTTCCAATATCATCAACGAAGCTAGATTTTTGCTATAACACTCGTATGCATGGTCACCTCCATAGAGTGCACAGAAGTCGGGGGTTGAATGATCAATAGTCGACGCATTCTGAACCTTCTGAGGCATAATCATTTGGATACTTTTAATCGAATTAGTGACATAGTAAGCCGCACTTGCATTATGGCCATGGCACTAAGCTCTAATTTACCCGGTCTTTGCCCTTGAGTTTTACCTTGACTTAGTTTGGGTCTGGTATTTTTGGCAGCTATTTTGATAATCTTGTGGGCTTCTTTATAGGTTTTCTCCATAAAACTTCCTCCCTTAGTTGCGTTGAGGATATCCTTGTCCTGATCGGACAATCCATTGTAAAAATTCTCCATTTGGAAAGTGTACAAAAGGCCATGGTATGGACATTTTGCTATAAGCTCTTTGTATCGTTCCCATGCACCTCCGATGGTTTCATCGTCTTCTTGCCTAAAGCTAGTAATTTCATGTCTAGAGTTCATGCTTCGTGAAGTGAGATAATACTTTGCGAAAAAACTTTTGGCAGCTTGTTCCTAAGTGTACTCACGTGACAGCGTGTTTACCTAGTATCTGGCCTTATCTTTTAATCAATAAGGGAACAAAAAAAGTCGGGTGTCTTCTAAAGAAACACTGACTTCCTAGTTAGCACCACTAATACCTAAGAAGGTTCGTAAATGTTGATGCAGATCTTCTAAAGGTAAGCCACAAAAAGAATCGTTAACTCTAAGCATGTTAACATGTTATTAGTAAGAATATGACACCTACCTGCACCATTTGGTCTAACAATACTTGGATACACCACGTAATGCAGCAGTCCTACTTGAGTCCGCATTCTATCTCTTTCATCCACAGCCTAGACTGTGGGTGGATTGAGGTTTTCACCTGCTTCCGCTACAGCTTCTACACCTACAGCAACTGGTGGATCAATCACTCTAGGGTGATGTTGACCGTTTGGTTCCATCATCTCTTGTTCTCTCTTTCTCTATTCTCGCCTTTTCTAACGGAGGGTCCGCTCAGTTTTGGTATCCATTAAGAGAGTTGTGCTCATGCACAAATCACGCAAAAATGTTTGAAATAAATATGATTTTTTTTTATAAACTTCTAAACAATAAAAAACACTTAATAAATTGACAAAGTCCCCAACAACGACGCTAAAAACTTGATGTTGGGACTATGAGGAACACTATGTTGCCGCATGTGCCTTTTAGTTCACACTCGCACAAGTATATGCGGTCTGCAGCAAGTAATAAGTAAATTATAAATATCCACATGGACTGTGATTTACCAAGGATGATGTTTAGAAAATAGAATAAAGGTAACAAATGGATTTGATTTTGATTGGGTTATTGCATAAAATAAAGAATGAAAAACGTAATGGAAGTAAGCTAATCGAGAGATAAGGTGCTATTAGGGTACTCAAGGAATGTGTTCACAGTGTTAAAAAGAAATGCATGGTAAGGAATAACTATCATACTTCGCCTAACAAACGTCTGCTTCCGCATTCGCTCCCATTATGCCCAACTTTCGTTACAACTCAATGTAATGATAATGGGCATAGCGTATGTAGTAGTTACAGTAGTTACATGTTTATTCTTGAACTCCGATTTAAAGTACAAAAGACTTAATACTAACCTACTAAACATGCAAACTAGCCTTAGGTCATTTCCTCTTCTGATTTACAACATATTAGCTCATGTGGATGGCCGGTTGACACTTACTATTAAGTTAAAAACCTAGTTAACATGCTCTGGTCATTTACTTCCTAAATCTACCTAACACATGCGTAAGCTATTCCATTTTTTCCTAACTTAGCGTCTAAGAAATTAGTTCATAGTGCAGAAAAGAAACACAGATAATAACATACAAATTAACATGCTGAATATTACTTAAATGCCACAATGAGTTTGTAAAACAAAACAAAGTAAAAACGGTGGTGAACTCTCTTGTTTTCTTTCTCTTTACCCACCACTAAAATGTTTGAAATGGTTCATTCTTATAATCTTCTTCTAAATCTTCTCGAATCTCTTTGGTTTCGGTTGGTAGCCAAATTAGCGCAACAGAATTATATTGATTGATAGGTTCCAATCTCGTAATGTGATTTAAGGTATAAATCTCGTGATTTCTGCAAATTGAGTCGTAGTGTCTGGTTAGTCAACAATTGATTCTTCACTTGATTCTTTTCTTCTTTTTTTTTACTTGTGTATGACTTGACGTCTTTTCCAAAACTGCTGTCGCATGATTTAATTCCACATGGTTCTTTGCTGATCACATGGTCTGATCTAATTTCCTACTTTGCATTAATCCTTGCCATTTCGCATTGCTTGATCCATCTCTTGCTCTACATCGAAGTTCCTACAAATCTACTGATTAGCATAAACCATTCTCAAAATACACATTTAATGTATAAATTCAGCATTTTAACATTATAATGCATATTTCTCCAATTATTCCTCCAATGCGTACGCCTTAGCCTTTTTCACCTTTTACTCTTCATTTTCACCTTTTCCGCATTAGATTTTCCTATAATAATGCCAAAAAATGACTCTAAATTATCATAAATAATGGCTATATTTTAGACTCCTCATTCACTCATTAGCTAACTCATCTGTTTGTGACAAAACATGTAAGGGTAAGATGAAGTTTCCATCTTTGAAGCAAGACATGGAAGAAAATAGCACGACCAACTTTGAAATTTGTATGTTATTTAATTCTCTAAGTGAATTCAAGAATGCGTGAATACTTATGCCATAAAAGGAGGATGGATGATTCCTTTTCTAAAAAAATGATAAAATTAGAGTTTGGGCAAAATGTGTAGAATGTTGTAAGTGGTTAGCATATGTATCTAAAGTTCAAGGATAAGAGACATTTCAATTGAAAATATATATGAGTAAACATACATGTTGTAGATGCTTTAAAAATCCCCGATGCTTGGTTAAGCAAGCAGTTTAAAAATGAGGTTAAGGACCATCCTGAAATAAAGCTAGCTTCTATTCAAAAAAAGGCACAACATGAGTTTATTTCACAAATTTCTAAATGAGAGGCTTATAGAGCCAAACTTCTTGCATTAGAAAAAGTTCGAGGTTCATATGCTGAACAATACGGTCAATTATTAGAGTATAGTGAACAATTATGTAAATCGAATCTCGGTAGCACCACAATGGTGAAATCAAAAGTATCTGAGGACGAGGAGGATGGTGGAGAGCAAATCAGAAAGATTGGTTAGTTCATAGATTCCAACGTTTCTACATTTGTCTTGAGGCATGTAAGAAAGGATTTTTGGCAGGGTGTAGACCTTTTATCGGTTTAGATGCTTGTCACTTGAAAGGCCTTTATGGAGGACAATTAATTGCAGTTATAGGAAGAGACCCTAATGATCATTTTTATCCATTGGCATTTGTCATCATTGAGGTAGAAACGAAGGATTCATGGACATGGTTTCTATCTTTGCTAATTGAAGACCTTGGTTTTGAAGATCTTGGATGTTGTACATTTATATCAAATCAACAAAAGTTACTCTAAATTTATTCTTTGTGAAATATATATGCAATAATTATTCTTTCTAGATTTCTAAGATTTAAATCCATTTTTATACTCTAATTTTTTTTTCCATGGTACGTGTTCCTACATTTAATGAGCTCATCCCAAATTATGATCATAGATATTGTGTGAGAAACCTCTATAGCAACATGAGAAAGAAATATCCAGGCAAACATTTGAAGGAAATCATGTGGCGAGCTGCCAAAGCAACATATCTTTGTCAATGATAGAGAGAAATGGATGAAATGAGGAAACTAGATGAAGGAGCGTATAAATGGTTGAAGGCCATTGAACCTAAACTCTGGAGTAAGCATGGATTTAAAACTCAAAGTAAGCGTGATTGTCTTGTTAACAATATGTGTGAGGCCTTTAATGCACTGATACTTGAGGCTAGGGATCAACCTATTCTCTCTCTCTGCGAATTGATTAGAAATTACTTAATAAGAAGATTTCAACGAAATAGAGATAACATGAAAAAATTTAATTGGGATGTTTGCCCTAAAATTCAGAAGAAAAAAAAATAGAGGCAGAAAAGGTTCGTAGTGGGGATTGGTTGCCTACATGGGCTGAAAATTCAAAATTTGAGGTTGAAAATGGATATGAGAGATTTACTATGGATCTAGAAACTAAGATTTGTACTTGTAGAAAGTAGGAATTAACTAGATTGTGTTGCACGTATGCTATTAGCTCAATATTCTATAAAGGGGATAAAGTTGAGTCATACATTGATGATTGTTACAAGAAGAGCTCATATGCATTATGTTATGACCCTCTTGTTTCTTAACTTACTAGTACCAACTTATGGACACCAACAAACTACTCCATTATTGAACCCCCTGAATTTAGAAGACCTCCGAGAAGACCCAAAAAGCTAAGAAGAAGAGAAATTGATGAGTCAAGACAAGAAACTATGGTAAGGAGAAGACATATTTCCCTAAAATGTAGTATATGCAATAAACACGGGCATAATAGAAGAAGTTGCAAAGGACCAGTCCATCCAAAGAATGCTTTCAATGGTTAGTAGTTTTGAACTTTTTGATGCAATGTATATTAATTTTAGATGGTTGATACTTCTTTTTTTTTTTTTTTTTTGTCAAATTGTAAGGAAACACATCAACTCGACAATCGACTTCTAATACAACGGCTCATTAGAAGTGTTTGGTGAAGTCCAAATAGCATCTTATCAACAAACTAGTATCGATATATAGTTTTTGGTGGCTACATTAGGGGCAACAAACTAGGAACAATATTTTTTTTGTTAGCGTTATCAAGATGCATACATTTATTGTTTTGTACAAAGGCAGATAATGAAATATCCTTGGTTTTTTTTTTTCTTTTTTTTTAAATGACAATGGACAAATTATTATATTATAATTTAGAAATTCTGTAAATGCTGAATTGAATAGGTGATTTAGTCTCACTATCATATTTTTTCATTGTAGAAAGTGAGATATTTTTTTTATTATAATGTCACAATTACGGATTCATGGGAACACTTGGATCATGAGAAAAGGTCATCCAAATTCCAGCCAATTTAAGCACTTAAGACAATGAAAGTAGAAATTAAATTTATTCAACATTCCATTGCTTGTCCATATCTCTTCTTTCACCTAAATACAAGTTTTCAACCTGGTTATTAATTGTTGAGGAAAAAATGGTAAGTGCATTGAGCAAAAGTATTGAACCAAGCATGCAGGTTTGCTTGTCCTTTGTTTTTGTTAACCTTTTTCTCAGATCCAAAGGTAACATAAAGAGATATATCAATGACGCTTCAGTCATTTTAAAAGAGTGTATTCAAACACAATGTGCCCATTTGGATTCCTTTTAAATAAAGTTAATGACAAGAAAAATACTCAGAAATGAATACTTTTACAAAGTATAATAGTATTCAAGTTTTGCTTGTCAAGCCCAATTAGTTCAGGGCACTTTTCGGATCGGGCTGGATTTGGCTGAGGTTTTGAGTTGGGGGAATCTCCCCCCCAAATTTTGCCTCTATGGTGATGTTGGAGCAGGACCACTCTGGTTTGCTTCTTTCTTAATGATTATCGTCCTTTTCAAAAAATTAATAATAATAGGGTTTTAGAAAAAAAAAATAATGGTATTTAGGTTTGAATATGCAATCATTAGCTAATAAAAACACCAAGCATTCGCCTGAACATCCAGCTTTGTTCTGCATCCATGTAAAATCCACAAAGAAGTACTCTTCTTGAATGGAGCATCCTCAAGCTTCATAATCCTCGCAGCATCAACATATCCGATGAAAGGGTGTGAACTGTAAGTCAAGTGCTTGCTCGGTCAGAAAATGCACCATTGATAGCAAACATAACTTGCATATAATCATAAAACTTATCTTGCAATGAGTAAAAGAAATAATAAGGCAATTCATGAGTGAGTCTCCTTGCTAGGACAGAGCATGAATCTCTTGGATGGAAAGTTTTAAGGCAGCTATAATACTATATGACCGTTTAAGTTTAAAGTAAGCTTGAGAACTTCAGGGATCGAGGAGCAGAGCAACTTGGGAGAGAAGAAAAGAAAGGGAAAATTTGTATTTCTTATTGATGAAAAATCAATCACACTTTGCACTTGCTCTCAATCTATTTATACAGAAAACTACAAATGAAATGGGTAAGAAACCTAAGTTTAAGTCGGTTTATAACTACTAATTAATTAAGCCAATGGGTGAGCTAATTAACTTTATTTGTCCAATCAAAATAAAATGCACAAATATCCAATAGTGCAAAAGGAGTAAAGTGATAAAGTTCAACCCAGTTATCACAAATCCTCCCTTGAACTGATACACTTTTGCTCGAAGAACAGCTTGTACCTGCCTTAACTTCATCCATATCCAAGCTTTAATAGGTCACAAAGGTACAAAAAACGATCATTTGTAAAAGCTTTGGTAAAAACATCAGTTGGGTTGTGCTCTGATTCAACTTTGTGCAACTCGATCTGGCCTCTTCGATAATATTACGAACATAGTAATACTTAACATCGATATGCTTTGTCCTGCCATGATGATCCGAATTTCTGGCAATGGCTTTTGTACTTTGGCTATCACAATACATATTCACTGAGTAATCTTCATCCATCATTTCTGATAGCATTCCTTTGAGCCAAAATTGACTTCTTTACTACCTCTACAAGAGCTATGTATTCAGCTTCCATTGATGAGAGTGCAACTACACTTTGAAGAGTTGATTTCCAACTAATATTATTCCCAAATAGATAGAATACAAAACTAGTGAGTGAGCGTCTCTTGTCGATGTCCACATCATAGTCGGAATCAACAAATCTAGCTATCTCAACGTCCTGCTCAATTCTTTTGGAATACTGAAGTCCTTTAGACATCGTTCCTTCCACATATCTTAAGACCCATTTGCAAGCATCCCAGTGTGCTTTTCCAAGATCTGCCATGAAACAACTGACTATGCTCATTACATATGCTAGATCTTGTCTACAAGTTACCATTATATACATGAGGCTTCCAACCAAATTTGCATATGCAAACTTCTTCATTTCTTCTTTGTTTATGGGATTGCTAGGTGACTATCGAACACTCAGCTTCGTGTGTTGAGCAATAGGAGTTTTAACAATCTTTGAAGCTTTCTCCATGTGAAACTTGTTTATCACCTTTTGCAGGTAGCTAGGTTGATAAATATGCAAAGAGCTCGTTTCACGATCTCTATTCAGTTCCATGCTTAGGATTCTCCTAGCTGTGCCTAAGTCTTTCATCTCAAAAGTATCTCTTAGCTGCTGTTTAACTTCATCAATTTCCTTTTGACTGTTTAAGCATATCAATACGTCATTAACATATAACATAAGTATCACAAAAGCACCTCGATTATTACTCTTTCTGTAAACACAATTATAAAATTTGTTTCTCACGAAACCATTTGAGGTGATTACTACATCAAAGCATTTATTCCATTGGTGTGAGCTCTATTTCAGGCCATAGATGGCTCTCTTCAGCAGACAAACATCATCCCTTTTTCATTCAACCTCAAAACCAAGGGGATGTGTCATGTCGATCTCTTCATCAAAAGTTGCATAGAGGAAAGCCGTTGTCACATCCATCTGCTCCAATTCTAGATCAAATTGGACTACAATAGAAAGCATCGCTCTAATTGATGTGTGCTTGACAACAGGTGCAAAAACTTCATTGAAATTTATGCCTTCTTCTTGCGTATATCCTCTTGCAACAAGACGAGCCTTATACCAAGGCTTATCAGCTCCTTTAATTTCTGGCTTTAGCTTGTATATCCATTTACGGGATATCACCTTTTGCTCATTTGGTTTAAGAACCACAATCCAAGTGCCATTTTTAATCAGTGAAGTATATTCAGTTCTCATTGCATTCATCCACTCTTGCGATTCTGCTAATTTGATAGCCTGTTTATATGTATTTGGTTTAGTAACATTAAGTTGCTCAAAATAATTTAGAGCATAGCCGGCATATTCTGCTTCTTCAAACCTTGTAGGTGTTCTAATTGCTCTACGTTGCCTATCTCTAGCTAGCTGGTAGCTTTAAATTTCAACTTCATCAATGGTGCTGGTGTTTTTTGCAGCTTGACTAGCATCAGCATCACTCCCTAGTCCCTGAATATTACTAGGATCATCAGTTCGATCTGCTTGCTCACTTTGATAGGTAGTAGACTCTATCCATCAAATTTTATTTCGAAGCTAGTGCTAGCTTGTGTTTTATCAATGAGATTGTTGTCAAGTCATGGCATAACGTCTTCATTAAAAGTAACATCCCTACTTATAAAACACTTACTCTCTTCTCCATCAATAGACCATAACTTGTAACCTTTTACTCCAGGTGGATAGGCAATGAATATGCATTTCGTAGCACTCATATCGAGCTTCCCTAACTTCTGATGTGCATAAGCAGCCATCCAAAAATCTTCATACGATTTGGCTTAAGGGGCCTTCCTATCTATATCTCTTGTGGTGTCTTCATCTCAAAAGCCACAAATGGACTTCTGTTGATGATGTATGCTACTATGTAAACAGCTTCTCCCCAAAACTCTTTAGGGAGACGTGCATTTGACAACATACAATGTGCTTTCTCAAGGATTGTTCGATTAAATCATTTGGCTAGACCATTCTGTTGAGGATTCCCTGAAACTGTCAAATGCCTTTGTATCCCACTTTCCTTGCAAGGCTCATCAAATTTCGAATTCAAGAATTCGAGATCATTGTCAGTATGAAGCGTTTTGATCGATTTACAAAACTACTTTTCAATTAACTTCTTCCATTCTTTGAATTTGGCAAATGTTTCATCTTTCATTTTCAAAAGGATGACCGATAACTTTCGTGTATCAATTAGAGACATGTAATATTTTGGCTCCTCCGTGTGTTGCAACTCTTGCTGGTCCTCAAAAGTCTGAATGGATCAATTGCAATGGTTTTGTTAATCTAAAACTCGACCTGCTGAATGGACTCTTTTAAGCTTTACCAAGAACACAATGTTCACAAAACGAAAATGAGTCTGATTTCTTTGTATCAATCAAAGACTGCTTGTGTAATTCTTCAAGTCCTTGACAACTAAGATGTGCCAAACGTTTATGTCAAAGAGAAGTCTTGTTATGATTCATGGATGTCATAGTGTGAGCTTCTACAAAAATTGCTCTTCCAAGCAAAATATACAAACCACTATGCAGTTTTCCTATCAATTTAACAGAGGAATTTTTCGAGATTGAGAGCATACATTTATTGGATGTGTACTTGTGTCCATCTTTGTCAAGTGTTCCAAGAGATATCAGATTTCTCTTCAAATTAGGAACATAGCGGACCTTAGATAGTATTCTTATGCATCCATCTTTAAGCTTCAATGCTACATCTCTGATTCCTTTAACATTGCAATATTGGTTGTTGTCAAGTCTCACTTTTCCATAATGCAACTTTCAAGATTTATGAAGTGATATCGATATGGTGTCATGTGGAAGTGATAACTCTCAAATAGGTCATTATTTAGGTTGATTTATTAAGCATTTTATTAAGTGATCATGAATTTTTTCGAGCTATTAGGAGCATTTTAAGAATAAAAGTGTAGAAATTAGTTGTGGACAGAAAATAGCATCATCAGCGCAATATGCGAATTCGGTACAAATATTATACAATTTCGCACTAAAAAGCTATTAAATACAGGAAATGCTAAACACTGATGCTAGAGGAACGAAACAATGCGAACGGCGATGCACATAGAGGAATCACGCGTTCACAAGGAGGTCGCGCTCGAGAATCTCACCAACATGGAAATAAACAGAAAATCAATCAAGTAATTAAAGTGGTGTCAATCAAATAAATTCCAGCAGAAATCCTACATTAATAAAGATTTTCCAGCTCACCTAGGCGTGCCTACCAAGTAAATCAACTCTATAAATTGCAAGAAGAAAGCCGAAGTTTGGCGAGCTGGTCGGATGACCAGAAGCCTATCTAAGTGAAAATGAGCTAATTCAGATGGTTAAAATCCGATTCATGCGAGAAGCAACCGATAGTGACTGTAGGAGCCGATGACAAGAGGACTGCACACTTCACAGCCGTGCCAATTCCATTTTACTGCTTTACTTAAGAGTAGTTATAATGATAAACATTTAGTAGTCATAATAAAATCTGCTGATTTAAACTTCTTACTAAGTGTTCATTGTTATGCTACGTTATAAGAGTCTTGAATGAATTCTCACGAATAGAATCATGCTTAGGAGCGTAGGTTAAAGAGTTTTACACTGCTGCGTTTATTTATTTATATGTATATGCGTCGCTTTGCTATCCACGTATATGACTTGTGGTGAGTCTGAAAGAGGAACCACATGGGATCCAGTATGCTACTGTAGGTTGAATGCATGTCTTTGCATCAATTAGGGAGTTAGGAATAACCTCATTATTGCTCGCATTGCCTCATTTTACTATAGAGTTCACAGCGGAAGCTGTTCTTTCATAAATCAATAAGTGCGGAAGCCTTTCTTCGTTGAGGGAAGCGAGAAACTCAATAACTAGTCCCACGTTCTTAACATCTTCCATAACTATTTATTTATCTTTACTCATTGAATTCATATTTATTTCTGTCAAGCATTTGCATATTTTTATTTCCACATTCAAAACCAGAATCAAACACACTTTTACAACCCTTTTATTTACTTTTCAGCATAACTCTTACTTTAACAGTATTACTTCTAGACATCAATCTCTATGGGATCGATAAAATATATACTTATTACTTGCTGCAGTTTCGACCGCGTATACTTGTGCGTAAGCGATTTCAAGTCATAATTAGCTTTAAGTTTTCTCTGAGTTAATTATAGTACGATTATATTAGCACTCGGAACACAATTCAGATCAAGTTTTTGGTGCCGTTGCCGGGATTGATTATTTAGGATTAATATTCTTAGGATGAGAGTATTTTTATTGATAAAAGGTTGAACTTGTATTTCAGGGGAACCAAGATCCAAGGCACACATCAACCAATAGGGAAAAAGTCTCAATACATTACCACAAGCAACAATCATAATAGATGGCATACAATCATTTTGCAAATCAGTATTGGAGTAAGAACGTACAACCACCGCAAACACAACTATATAAGCATTCAAGCTATGCGGAGGAATTATGCACAGATTTCAATATGACACATCCTAACTGGGAGACTCAGACGTATATTGGGGGGAGATCACAGCAAAAATTTTCAAGGATAAAATGGTCCGCAAGGGGATCACAACATTATGAAGCATACAGAGGAATCTAGGCGTCATGAACCTAGATATTCAATGTATAATCATGAGCAATCTCTGAAGGATACAACTCGAGAAGAAGAAATACAGCTGGAACGAAAAAAAATGGTTGGGAGGAAATGGCATCATTTTCTCACCCTAGAAACTAACATGTAGAACTGAGGAAATAACCCAAGGAAGCACTGTCCGCAATGCACCAACAGAAGATAGATATTTTAGGGCCGAAGTGCTTAATGAGGCGGTAGCAATGGAACTTTTTGGTGAACTCTCACTGGAAGATTTCAGGCTAGCCATGCTAAAACAAGATGAAGAGGCTAAAGCTTTGGGACGTGCAGCAGCGAAAGAAGAAGAGCAATAGGAAGAAGCTTGGGCAAGGTTCGCCACCCTAGCCATTCTTGAAGCAGAAATTGAGGAATTTGTTGTGAGCGGAGAAGAACAAAGGATGTGATTGTAGCAACAGGAAGAAGCTTGGGCAAGATTCGCCACCTTAGCCATTCCTGAAGCTAAAATTAATGAATCTGTTGAGAAGAAAAAAGCGACAAGTTCCAATATTGACACTGCGTAAGTTTCCATTGATGAAAGCTAAAGTAAGGACGAAAGTTCTCAACCAATCCGCATTTTGAGTAATAAGCCTGCAACGCTAAGCATGAAGTTTCTAACTTTTTCTAGTTAGAAAATGGGAGAATCAACAGAACTGCAGGAGGAAGATGATAGCTCGCAGAATAGAGGACCACTAGCAATAGTGTCCAACGTTTTTAGGCTACCGTATGCGCAACCACATTTTGAATTGGCCAGTCGAGGAAACTATGCATAAACAGTTCAACTGAGTTTCAATACGATGTATCAGACCCTATCAACCCTGACAAAGGTAGGGCATTCACGCATAAAGGCGTATGATGAACAAAGGCTGGAGAAGGCTACCAAAGATGGCGTTGCCCCTAAAATATATTAAGAATGAAGAGTTATTTTTAAAAACAAAAAAGATGAATAATTAATATAGATTTTCAAAAAGTAATTATAAATCATTTATCCAAATCGTAGTTAATTATAAGCTAACAATCACTCCATATAATCGGAACTAAAATAATATTGAAAGCAAATAAATTTAAACATTTAAAGATGATACAACTTCCAAAATATATCTATGGAAATGGTCATAATTAGTTACAGACAATCTAAGAAGTTGACTAATTGATTTAACAATAAAAATAAAATAGATAGGAGATATAGATGGAAAAAGCGGAAGCACAGCAGAGTAAACAGTAAATAAGTAATGATGGCTAACCAAAACCCACATCCCGCCCGCTGTTTTCCGCCGGTCTGCCGCCGCCTGCGCCTCTGTATCTTTTTCTTTCTTTCTTTTACCTTTCCACGCTCTCTCATGCTCACGTCATTTTCTAATTGTTTTTCCTTTTTATCCTTTTTTTTTTTTGGAAACAAATCATTTTCTCGTTGTTGATTATAAAATTTTAGGAACCATTTGTGTGGTATAACCCAAATGTAATCGGTCACCAAAATGAATGACCAACTTAATTGGGGCAATTAGATGATTTGAATGCACAAGGTTTAAAATATTTTAGGTATGGAGGGATTGGTGGTTTGATGATCATTTTTTTATGAAAATCTTGCTCAACATCAAAGTCACGAGTTCGATTTTGAAATCTTGCTCAATAATAACTTTTGAGCATTGCATTTTAATTATAACATTTGTTTATAAAATATTACATATATAGCATATTTAGGTTTGTTTATTTTTTTTCCAATTTTTCTATTACCACGTCAAGCACTGAATGAACTGATTGAATGCTATCATTGAATAAATTGATTGAAAACTATCATTGAATGAATTGATTGAATACTATCAGCTAAAAAAAGATTAAATATATGCATTAGTTGAAAATTGATTGAAGACTATCGACTGAAAACAGATTTAATCATAGACATTATGATCATTTTACAAAGACTGCCTCATTTTTTTGCAACATACATAATTATTTTTTAAGAAGTTTTATTTATGATTTTCTTTCTTTTTTTTCTATACATGTAAAATCCCTACCACCCTATATATATATATGTAAAATACACAAAATTTCAATATTTTGGGGTGTCATTGGTAGAAGTGATATTGTAAAAATATGTCTCGTCTAATAGTTCTCAACCAACAATTCCCATCTTCAAAGGATCAGCTATGAATTTTGGAGCATCAAAATGAAGACCTTGTTCAGGTCTCAAGAGTTGTGGGATTTAGTTGAGAATGGGTATCCCAATCCAGACGAGGAGGCAAGACTGAGGGAGAACAAAAAAAAGGATTCAAAAGCATTATTCTTCATTCAACAAGCAGTTCATGAGACAATTTTTTCAAAAATTGCAGCGCTACAACAGCAAAAGGAGCTTGGACACTTTAAAGACAGCGTTCCAAGGAACCTTCAAAGTAATAATGGTAAAATTACAAACTTTTCGTCGTGATTTTGAGAATTTGCAAATGCATAAGGGAGAATCAGTGCAGGATTATTTCTCTCGAGTGGGTGTCATAGTTAATCAAATGAGATCATACAGATCTGATAAAACTGTTGTTGCAAAAGTGTTGCGGAGTTTGAGTTCAAAGTTTGACTATGTAGTTTCATCCATTGAAGAGTGGAAAGACTTGGCTACCTATTCATTTGATGAATTGATGGGATCACTCTTATCTCATGAGGAAGGATTTAAATATGAAGAAAAGCATGAAGAAAAAGCCTTTCACATGGGGGAGGTATTCAATATAAATGAGAGAGTATTTTTTGCTGGTAGAGGCAGTGGTAGAGGAGGATTTCGAGGAAGAGGTGGTCGAGGCATAGGACGTAGTAATGAGTACTGCAATAAATTCCAAATGGGACAGTAAAGAAATAGAAGTTGTATTCAATGTAACCACTGTGGAAGCTTTAGCCATGTGAAAGCCGATTGTTGGAAAAGGGATCAACAAGCTAGTTATGTAGAATAAGCTAGTTATGCAGAGCAGGAGGAGGAGGAGGAGGAGCTAAAGCTATTCATGGCATATCAGGAAGAGGCAAATACTTTCAACAACATCTGGTTTTTGGACAGTGGATGCTCTAATCACATGATCGGAATAAAATTGTTGTTCAAAAAACTTGATAAGTCTTACAAAATGAAGGTGAAACTTGGAAATGACAATCGAGTGCAAGTACAAGGAAAAGGAACAATGGCTATCAACAATGGTCATGGCAACACAAAGCTTTTGTATAATGTTTATTTTATTCCCACTCTAACTCAAAATTTATTAAGTGTTGGGCAACTTATGGCTAGAGATAAAAAATCAAACCAGATCATTGTTAATGTTCGCATGACACCAAACAAACTATTCCCACTTGAAATTTCTAGTGTAGAAAGTCATGCACTTATAACTAAAGAAGCTAATGAGTCTAGATTGTAGCAATTACAGTATGGGCATTTACATGTAAAAGGACTAGCCTTGTTGAGTAAAAAGGAAATGGTTTTTGGGCTGCCAAAAATTGAGTCTATAGAATTTTGTGAAGGGTGCACTTATGGGAAACAATGTAAAAAACCATTTACTACAGGAAAATCTAGAAGGGCGTCGAATTGGCTTGAGATTGTACATGCTGACTTATGTGGTCCTATGTAAACAAAGTCGTTTGGTGGGAGTAGCTATTTTTTTCCTATTTATAGATGATTTTACTCGCATGGGTTGAGTGTACTTTCTATAAAGAAAATCGGAGACATTTGAGGCCTTCAAGAAGTTCAAGGCACTTGTTGAAAATCAAAATGGCCTTAGCTTAAAAACTCTTCGAACTGATAGAGGAGGAGAATTCTTGTTTGGTGATTTTATTCAATTTTGTGAAGAACATGGAGTACATAGAGAATTAACAGCTCCATACACACCAGAGCAAAATGGTGTTGCTGAACGAAAAAACCGAACTGTTGTTGAAATGGTAAGAAGTTTGTTGAAGTGAAAAGAATTGCCAAATGATTTCTGGGCAGAAGGAGTAGCTACTGCTGTTCAGTTGTTGAATTTATCACCAACAAAGCTTGTACAAAACCAGACTCCGTACGAGGCATGGAATGAGAGGAAACCATGGGTAAGTCATTTAAAAGTCTTTGGTTGTATTGCCTATGTCTTGGTTAACTCACTGAATCGTAGCAAACTTGATGAGAAATCATTAAAATGTATTTTTATTGGTTATTTTTTCTTAATCAAAAGCTTATATATTGTATAACCCAGTTAGTGGCAAAGTGATTATAAGCAGGAATGTAGTTTTCAACGAAGATGAAAGCTGAAATTGGAAAGAAAGTTCAAGTGATGTTCAACTTGAAATGCAAATTGAAAATGAAGCTTTACAAAGAGAAGTGCAGCCACCTGTTTTTGTAAGTTCATCAAACTTATCTCCTTCAACTTCACCAAATTCGAGTTCAAGCAACAAAAGTTTAACTTCTGATGACACTCTTCCAAGAAAACAAAAATCTTTGAGAGAACTTTACATGACAACACAAGCATTATTTGTAGCTGATCCAATGACCTTTAGTGAATCAGTAGACAGAAAAGAATGCTTAGATGCTATGAAAGAAGAAATTGCAGCAATAGAGAAAAATAATACATGGGTACTTATAGACTTGCTTGATGGTAAGAATGAAATTGGTTTGAAATGGGTATTTTAAACGAAGTATCATTCAGATGAAAGTATTGAGAAGCACAAAGCTCAGTTGGTGGCGAAAGGATACGCACAACAGCAAGGCATTGATTTCGAAGAGACATTTTCTTCAGTTGCTCGTTTGAGACAGTTAGAGTTGTTTAAGCTTTAGCTGCACAAAATGCAGCTACCTGTGTTTCAATTTGATGTTAAATCGGCTTTCTAAATGGAGAGTTGCAAGAAGAGGTGTATGTTCTACAGCCTGAAGGATTCACGATCAAAGGCAAAGAAGAAAAAGTATACAAGCTGTAAAAGCTCTTTATGGACTGAAACAGGCTCCAAGAGCATGGTACAAAAAGATAGATTCTTACTTTCTTGAAAATGGTTTCGAGAGAAGTAAGAATGAGCTGAATTTGTACATGAAAAATGAAGGAAAAAATGATTTTCTTTTCCTTTGCCTTTATGTTGATGATATGATATATATGGGTTCATCCTCTATTTTTATTGATGAATTTAGATGTTGTATGAGGAAGAAGTTTGATATGATTGATCTGGGTCTTCTACATTACTTTTTGGGATTAGAAGTGATTCAAGCTGATGATGGGATCCTTGTCTCACAAAGGAAATATGCTCTGGATTTACTCAAAAGGTTGAATATGATGAACTGCAAAATTGCTGCTACTCCTATGAATTTAAATGAAAAGTTGCAAGTTGATGATGGTACTGAACTTGCTGATACAACACAATCTAGGAGTCTTGTAGGTGGTTGATTTACTTGACACATACACGGCCTGATATTGCTTTTTCAGTAGGATTTATTTCTAAATTTATGAATTATCCAACAAAGCATCATCATGGAGCAGCGAAAAGAGAACTTTGCTACATTGCTGGAACAAGTGATTTTGGGTTGTGGTATAGACGAGTTTCAAAGTTTGAATTGAATGGATACACTGATAGCGATTGGGCGGGATGTTTTGATGATAGAAGAAGCACCTCTGGTTACTCTTTTAATCTTGGGTCAAGTGCTATCTGCTGGAGTTCGAAGAAGCAAGCAACCACAGCATTATCTTCCTCTGAAGCTGAATATGCTGTTGCAACTTCAACACCATGTCAAACGGTGTGGTTGAGGTATTTACTTGTAGATTTTGGGCAAGAATAGAAAGGAGCAACTGAGATATGGTGTGATAACAAAGCCGCAATTGCAATGAGCAAGAATCCAGCATTTCATGGGCGAACAAAGCACATCGACATTCGAATTCATTTCATTCGTGAGCTGGAAGATGAAAGTTAAGTTCAGCTAAAGTATTGCAACACCAATGAGCAAGTTTCAGACATCTTTACGAAGTTGCTTCCTTGTGAAAAAATGAGAACTTTAGAGCTCAACTTGGTGTCTACAACTTTGAATCAAGGGAGGCTGTTGAAGAATGATTCAAAGTTACTCTTATTTGTTCCGTAATTGGCTGATATTTAGTTCCTTTTCCTTCTACTTGCACTTGATTGTCATTTCCAAGTTTCACCTTCACCCAATGGGCGTTTGGCTTCTTTCCAACTAGCGCTTGAATTCATCTTATAGAGAAAATAAAAGTCAAGCCAATCATTCAACACTTTTTGTAACGGCCCAGTTTTCCATTCAGGTTCTCCAGGTCTGTTCAGTTGCTATTTCAGTCATTCGGTTAGACCGTTAGGGCAGTTTGAGCCTCTAGGGGCATTTTGGTAATTATACCTTCAAGGGTAGTCTCGTAATTATCCAGGGTTTTAGGGCTATTCCTATTTTGCTGAGTTTGGGTTTTCCTTCGGTTTCAGGTTTCCGGAGCTAGTGTTGCTGTTTGAGGAGTTTGGAGACTCTTTTGGGTAAAAGGGAAGAAGAAAGAAAAAATAGTGCCTTCGCCAGGATTCGAAGCCGGATCCCCTTGAGGACACGTGTCACAATCCCGTGGAACCCTTCCAGACACGTGTCATCTTTTTATCTCCCTCATTTTACCGAGAGACTAAATACCTAGCCGCTTCTCCAAATCGTAATTTTTCTCTTTTCTTCTCTCATTGCCGAGAGCACCATCTTCTTTTTCCTCTTCGCCAAAGCCTTGTTGATCCATCGCTGGGACCTTATTCTGCCGAGATCCTTCACAGATCAGCCCCATCACCCAAGTCTCTTCGGCAAAATCCTTTCCATAGCCGAGAGCAGCCCCTTGTCACCGAGCAACCTATGCACGTAGCCACTGAACCAGCAGTCGAGATTGCAAGCCCTAGGGTTCTCCCCCTTGCAGATCGCAGCCCTTGTGATCCGAGCTTCATCGTGCCATCGCCACGTTCGCCCCAGCGAACTGCATGCCAGCCTCGCCGTGACATTGCCTTCACAGCCTGCTCTCCCTCGCGTCACCACGTTCACGCCGGTGAAGCCGCATGCCTTTACCCCTGCCGTTCGCCCCGTTCATGCATCCGCTCCGTGTCGCAGCCGCTTGCATTCTGCCACACACCTGCAGCTGAGCCCGTCGCTGTGCAGCTCGCTCCCGCGAGCAACCCGTTTGCCAAGCAGCTTCACCCTCGCCGTGTCTTCGTCGAAAGCCTTTGCCGAGGCTTGTCCTTGCCAAGAGCCTTACTGCCGAGCCTTGTGCTAGGCTTTGGGTAACTTTCCCAAGCCTGTTGTTCTTGTAGCTTAGCCATTTATTTAGCTGTGATATTAATTGTGCTTGTTACTTATTTGTTTAGGGTTATCTGTCTGTTGATTCTGCAGCTCAAGAAGCATTTTATACTTGTGCGTTTTCTGGGTATTTCCAGGTAAGGATTTCTTACCGGGGTTGTGTAAACCCTACAAGACTTCTCTGATTGCATTCTTGTTTGCTAGTTTTACTGTTACGAGCATGTTTAGTGGATAGGAACTTTTATGATGATTTGTTTCTGCTAGCATGTTTACTTCTGCTTTCACATGTTAGTGCCATGCTAGGTTTGTTCTTCCAGCATGCTTGATTTCCTACTTTTAAGCTCGTAGTACCATGCTAGGGTTTATATGTTGTTGAGCACGTTTGATGTTTAAGGAACAGGGTTTGTGATTCTTAGATAAAACTTGTTAGGTTGTCATCATCTAGAGGCTGAGAGTGGACCAACGTACGTGTCCTCATCGATCGGGCTGTGAGGATCGATTGCTTACCCCTGGTAGCCTGGTGTGGAGTAGCTACCACACTGGCATAAGCCTAGTCTGTACCCTGCCAATGGTGTAAGCCTGCCTTGGCCGGCTCTTAGCTTTAGGGGTTGGTGATATTCAGGCTGCTACAGTCAAGTGTCAAAGGTCTCGCACTACTGTAGATCAGTGACACCGCTTCCAAGTCTTTAGGCATGCGTACCTGGACTGACGTAGTATGTCCCTAGGCCTCTACATTTACGCAGTTTGCAGTAGCATGTGGTGTGCACGCAGACGCGTTAGGCATCGGGTGGAGAGCTCCCTCGGGCTAATGTTCGTGAGTACACCATTTTCTTTCCGAGTCTATAGCCGGACACCGGGTACTCTCCCGGATGTCCCAAGACCAGTTTGGAAAGCTGGTCAGGACCAGCTGTTAAGCAGTCACTTAGGCCGAAGGTAAGAGACCTTCGAGGATATCTATTTTGGGATAAGCTTTTGAGTTGGTCATTTTGGCCGAGGGTATGAGACCCTCGAGGATATCTGTTCAGGATCAGTTATTCAGCTGATCACTTGGCTGGGAGTTAGAGACTTCTGATGACCCAGGAGTTGTATGGACATCTCGTTCCAGGGTTCTGTGTTGGTAATTGTTTGCTTGTATGCTTGGATGCTAGATGATGCGTTGTTTCGTATTGTACCCCAGTTGAGGGATTCTTACTGAGTGCCTTTGTACTCACCCTTATTTTTCTGTGGTTTTTCCACCAGGTAACTTGGGACAGCACCGGGACGGCTAGAGGAGGAGCTGCATTGATCATGGGCGTCCGCTGTCAAAATTTATTTGTTGTCTTTAATCAGCATGCAGAATAGTTTCATTTATAAAGGATTTCATGTTTTTAAGTTGTTTGAATAACTCTGGCCAGAGGCTTAACTATGTTTTATTTGTGAACGGTTCTGTTTGAATAAATTGGCATTTGTTTAACTTACAGTTGTCTTTAAGTTTTAATTTTGAACGTATTGAACCATGCATGTTGAGTAAGAACTGGTTTTATGACCATTTTAGAGTCGGGTTCTTACACTTTTACAATTGGTGCTTCTCTCATCTCGATTGGGGTTTATTTATTTTTATTATTAAAAAGAATTCTTACAATATGTTCAAGTTGAACTTTCTGAACTTTAACCTCAAACTTGAGGGGGACTATTAGATATATTCTAGTAGTTTAGATCTTGTAGGCTCTTATTTTACTATTTTAGATTATCTAGATTTGATTTTCAAATTTAGTTAGGGTTGGAGGTTTAGTTTGATATGTATCAATTCATCGAAATAAGAGTAAAGCCAATTATTCAACCATTTATTGATTCAATAGAGTTTTAGTCAGTAATGTGTTTGACTAAGTGTTGGGCCTATCTAGGTTCGTTGTAGTGAGATCTTTCTCGTGTTGGTTCAAATAGAGTTTTGTTCAAGTCTTTAGTTAAGGTAAGAATTTTACCCTAAATTGGTTGTGGTCAAGCATGTTTGAGTTGATGCATGACTAGATTGTATGAGACGTAGGCTTTTTTCTAAGTAAGGTTTAAAATGTGATAATGATTAGAATGCTCTAAACGGGTTAAAGATAATAGAACTAGGCTTATGGTATATAATCGCAGCCATTAAGGAAAGCATGTAGAGGAATCTTGCTGATCTGAATTGATGGACTTGTATGGGAGGCATGTTGATTGTTTTTATTTATTTTTGAACTATGTATTATTGGAGTATTGTTGTTGTTGTCTGGATGTCTCTTTACTTTACTTATATTATAGGGTTTAGTGCCCTCCTTACATATTATCGTTATGGCTTGAGTGTTACTCTTATTATCCACTTGGACTGAGTTTCCTGTACTCTATTATTATCATGTGAGTTGAATGTTTGGTATTAATTATGTATTCATTTGTAATTAGTTAGACATAAACTATCAGCCCTTAATCATCAAAAAAGAATCTTTTATTCATTTATCTCTACTTAAGGGCATATAGGTCCAAGCCTTTGAAACTATTGAATAAGCATTTTTCGAGTAAGATTTTGATCATGTATGTTTACTTGCATGTATTACTCCATTAGATGGATCTTTACTAAGTATTTTGTACTCCTTTTTTTCTTTACTTTTCCACAAGATAATGCAGCGTGTATCAATGTTGCTAGCTGAGGAGGCTAGATGGATTATAAGCACGGAGTCCTTTATTTCATTATTCGTTTGCACATTCAATTTTATGAATTCATTTAATAGGTTTTAGAGTATTTTAGCTTCTGAAATTGTTTTTTTTTTTTTTCAAAAGAGGGTCCCCCGAACAACTATTTAATTATTTTAATTATTTATTGATGCCAGTTGATTTTATTTTTTGAAAATGTGTCTTTTTTAATAATATTTGAAAGTTAAAGTATTTAATCCATGCATAGAAACGACCAATGGAACTATTAAAAAAAATTGGGACATTATAGTTGGTATCAAAGTTTAGAGTCATAAACCGGAAATCAAGTGTGTCACATGATCATCGACTACTTAGTCATTGCTAAGTATGTTAGAAAGTAAGCTAAAATATAATGAAGCATACATGTTCTGAACTATTTTTTTTTGGGGCTTTGTGCAAGTTGTACGCGAAGGGATTGATAGACTTTGATTGTAGAATAGTATGTTTTATAGCCATTTTGCCTGGACAATAAAGATCGAGAGGAGTCACGCCAGCTTCAAGAGACGTTCCAACAATACGTAGTCAGCTATTGGTGGGTCAAGACCTTGAAACACTTGTGTAGGGATCACATGTAAACTCTACTCTATAAGATTCTATTACATCAGAAATCAACATGATATTTCACGCCATGGTAGATAATTCAATTACTGAACCTCTTGCTCACAGTTCAAGTAGCCATCAATGACCTATTATATAAAGGAGGATTTTAAAGGATTCCAAGAAGTTAGATGTTCAGATGTTTCGATGGAATATCTAAAGATCCGTTAATGTTTGAGTCCTAGTAAACTATTGTGAAACATCATTCATAATATGATCTGCCTTGAAAAGCACAAGGTTCACTGTGCTGCATTTCTTAAGAGACACAATGCCTACTCGTAGCGATAATCTTTTGAAAGGAAGATAGTAACTAAAGAAGCTACAGTCATATGAGGCCAATTTAAGGAAAAATTCCTGAAGTCTTACTTCAGTGATATGATTCAACACGAAGATAATGAAATCCTCAACATTGAAGCAATACAACCATACATACTCAGTTTATGAATGAGAGTTCACTAAGTTGTTCTATTTCTCCCTAGACATAGTAAGCATTGAAAAGAAGAAAGTTGACTTTTTCGTAAGTGGTCTACGCTCGTAGGCCAAAGGAGGAGTGGTTGTTTTCAACCCCAAAGATATGGTTGTCACCATATATATCAAAGAGTTTGTAGATAGCCAACATTTTGTAAGAGCATCAAAAGCTTGAGTCACCCGGTCGACTATCTCTAAGTCCCTCAGGTGAATTTTACTCCTCGTTATCTCCCATATTTTGAGGGTCATGGTAGGGTTCATCAAGAACCCATTGCTTGTAAAAATAGGGTGCGTTACCAATGTGGTAGAAAGGGCCGTTTTGCTGCTAAGTGTCGTGAGCATCCATTGTCCTTCGGTGGTCCAACTCAAGAACCACTTGCTTTGATTGCCTCCGTGGAAAAGCAAAGTATAATGCCCTACGTTTCAAAAATACCTATTATGTATTTAATTCTAGGATCTAGACATTTAAGGTGATATTTGAGCTAAAAAGGAGTTAGAGGTATTTTTGGTCATTTTGGTCTTCAGGGGCAAAATAGTCATTTTAACCCAAAAATGACATTTTACTCAATTTAATCCCTAAAGGGATATTTGGAAATTTTAATGGTCTAAGGGATAGTATAATTACCAATACTTAGGGTTTTTCAAACAAAATGTCATTTTGGCCTAACAACCCCTATAGAGGTTCTCAAACATATTTTATTGCATAGTAGGAAGGTTTTCATGTCGTAGTGCGCTCATGTCGCTAGTCAAGCCGCATTCCCTCTAAAGGAAACAATACACAATGTATTCCTTTTTTCTCAATTAAAGAGAAATGTCAATAAAGCGGTAATTCAATATCAATAAAAAACTGTAAGAACCTGTAATTTCTAACTATAAGAACAAAAAAAGTGTCAATGTGCCAACTGTAAGAAGTCGTAATTTCTAAGGATGAATTCCTACAACATGTGGCTTTTGAATGTTAGGATTCTGTTAGATGTTGATAATATTCTCTAGAAATATTTCTTGATGTTAAGCACGATAAATACCGCATCACGTACCTAGAGCTGCTTCATCAGTCTTGTTTACCTTCTGACGAGTAGTAGCAAACACATGTCCCTACTGCTGGGCCTGCCCTGCTGTCCCTAAGCACTCGCTCAAGTTAAGTATTCTTCCTTGCCACATCGGTAGCAAGCTCTGGGAGAAGTATCCCAAACACCATAATGGTACTTGAACCAACTCTTGCACTGCATCGACTGCCTAACTCTACTCTACTGTCTGCCGTGTTGGGGGGTCCCGAATTTTAAACTAACCAGAATAGAGCTATTGACTCTTGAATCTAGGTGACCTAAAAGCCTAAAACTTCCTTTTATAGCCCACACTCTACTGTCCACTAAAGGAAACTTCGCCTGAAGATGCCATCATTTGGTACTTAGCGTCATAAGGGCGGCTAGACACACTACTTTGGTATAGGTCTGTGGTGCTAGTGCCCGAACATCTTGGGAAACCTCGAAATTGTGCATGATAAAAAAACACCATATTTTTAAGCTTCTTATTCAGAATCAACTATTGCACGAAACGCCCTTGCTTTGTAAGTCGTCACAGTCATGTTTACCTATTTCAGGCTGATGGCTGCCATCTTTTTCTGTTAGGCCTCGTCCGTATAGTACTATTTAAAGAACTCTTTGTTGATGGTGAACCTACTGGCCTAACCTCATCAATGAACTTCCACAACAAAATGGTGGTGTATGTTAGAACATGCGATGCGAATTTCACTACATGGGCTATGGGTCCTCAGACTTTGCATCAAACTCTTTAGGGTTCCACTTCCAGAACTCCTTAATCCACTTCCCTCCCTCCAAGGCATCATCTCTCTCAACTTCCTCAACTTCAAGAACAAGGGCACTAGCGTGACAGGTGGAGGCGGTGGTGCCGCTAGTACTCCTTGTTGCTCGAACATCAAGGCAAATTGTGCAAACTGAGCCTGAGTTTTGGCTCTCTACGAAACGAGCATGCCTATAACCATGTCTTGAAAACCCACAACATGGCTTGGTCCCGTGGTAGGGGCAAGAGGATGAGGTATCTCAACTATCGACAAAAACTACTAATACTAAATCCCTAGTCCACTAATGGTCGACGACACATCAGTAGTAATTAAAGCTACTATGTGCACATCAGTCGTCGCTAATATGTTTGCCTTACTTTAAGTATCTGGTCTCACTATGGCTCGAGATCTACACTTGAAAACCACAACATCTTAGTCCACACACATGACTAACTAATCAGGCAATAAAATAAACATGCAAGCTAGATGCGACATGACTGAACCAAAAACCCTTAAGTAAATACTCACGTACCTAAAGGTCCCTGGAATGGTGAAGATCATAGGAAAAAACAACAACTTACTTAGTAGATTAGTCTATAGAATTTATGACTCTATGCTCTGAAACCAACTGTAAGAACTTGTAACTTATAACTACGAATTCCTGCATCATATTGACTAAAAAACAGTTATAAACAATGTAGACTAAAATATAAAATTTAAATTGTTCATGATTCTGTAATTTATTTGAAATCAATAAAAGAATAATTCAAGTTCAACCACCACTAAAACAATAGCCCTCGACCATGATAGTTTTCAAACACAAACATGCAAGCTAGAAGTACTAAGGCATCCATGCCCAAAACGTAAATATAAATTGAAAGACAATAATTGGAGAACTTAGCACGTGGAGCAGATTTTGTTGACCATTCATGGAGAACTCGTTGCCATTTTTCTCGTTCATGATCTAGATTGCTCCACCTTGGTTCACCTGCGTTATACAAAAACGTCCAGATCACTTGGATTTGAGCTTTCCCAAAATTGTTTTTAATCGTGAGTTAAATAATAAAACTTCCTGACCTACCTCAATAGTCTGCGATCATGCCACTTCTTGGTCTTTTCCTTATACATTTTTGCATTCTCATATGCGAAATGCCTGTGTTCCTCTAAGTCCAATAGTTGTAGCATTTTTACAGATCCTACCTTTTGGAGATCTAAATTTAGATTTTTGAGGGCCCAAGATGCTTTATGCTCTAACTGAAGCGGTAAATGGCATGACTTGCCAAAAACAATCCTGTATGGCGACATATTTAGAGGCGTTTTGAACGCATTCCTATAGGCCCCAAGCGAGTCATCCAACCTCAAAGACCAATCCTTCTTAGAGGGTTCGACGACTTTCTCCAGGATGCTCTTAATTTCTTTATTGGAAACCTCCGCTTGGCCATTAGACTGCGAATGATATGGTGTCGCTATTCGATGTTTGATATTATATTTAAGAAGCACATGTGACATTGCCCTATTGATAAAAAGCTTTCCTTCGTCACTAACTCATGCTCTTGAAGTACCCAACCTCGTAAAAATATTCTTATGGAGGAATTTAATGACTGTCTTAGCGTCATTAAAAGGGATTGCTACAACTTCTACCCATTTGAACACATAGTCGACAACGACTAATATGTACAAATTTCCATGCGAAGGAGGAAATAGACCCATGAAATCGATCCCCCAAACATCAAATAATTCAACCTCCAGAATCGTCGTGAGCAGCATTTCATCTCACTTACCAATATTACCCTTCCGTTAGCACCGATCGCAGGTTCAAGTGTAATGGTGCACGTCTTTAAAAATGGTTGGCCAGTAGTAACCAGACTGAAAGATCTTTGCTACCGTGCACATTCCACCAAAGTGTCCGCCATAAGAAGATACGTGGCAGGATTCTAATATTACATTCATTTCACTTTCTGCAACGCATCGTCGAATCATCCTATCTTTGCATTGCCTGTACATGTAAGGTTCGTTTAAGAAATAGAAACTTGATTCGTATAAAAATCTCTTCAATTACTATCTTGTCATATCAGTTTGGATGACATGGATTGTCAAATAGTTTGCCTTGTCTACGAACCATGGGTTCTCATTTTGTCCTAGCGAAGGAACCATAAATAGTTATTCATCTGGAAAGCTTTTGGATATCTCAACAATTGAGTTGTCCTTCACCTTATCTTCCATTCTCGAAAGGTGGTCGACAACATCTCACACCTTTTTTTTTTCATACTCTCTATATCAAATTCCTGAAGAACAAGGATCCATCGGATCAATCGCGGTTTGGCATTCGTTTAGCTCATCGAGTATCGGATTGCCACGTGATCGATGAATATTATCACATTGGATACTACTAGATAAGATCTGAACTTCTCTAATATGTAAAGCATAGGTAGTAATTCCTTCTCAGTAGTTGTATAGTTCAGATGTGCTTCATTAAGCGTTCGGCTGGCATAATATATCAGATGGATACTTCTCCCCTTTTTGGCCTAGAATTTCTCGAATGGCTGGCACATCAGCTCGAATGGTTTGTTCCTGTTAGGTGAAATCATAATAGGTGTGGACATAAGCACTCTTTATAGTGTTTCAAAAGGTTGAAGGCATTTATGGTCCACCTCTAGGAGCTCGCACATGGGCTTCACAATTTTTGAAAAATCTTTAATAAAGTGGTGGTAAAAACCAGCGTGTCCCAAGAAATTGCGTACTTCTTTGACATTTTGCAGTGGCTCTATTTTTTCTATTGCCTCTATCTCTGCCTTGTCCACCTCCATCCCTTTCTTTGAAATTTTATGTCCCAGCACAATTCTTTCGCTGACCATAAAATATCACTTTTCCTAATTTAACATCATATGCTTTTCTTTGCATCGTTGCAGGAGTTAGTTTTAATTCTCTAGGCATCCCACCAAAGAATCACCAAAGGCCATGAAGTCATCCATAAATACCTCCATGATATTCTCTATCATGTAAGAGAAAATGGACATCATGCATCGATGGAATGTGGTTGGCGCATTACATAGTACAAATGACATGTGTCTGAATGAGAATATTTCGTAAGGACATGTAAATTTGATTTTCTCTTGGTCCTTGGGGTTTATGGTAATTTGAATCGGTGGCTTGAGAAGAGAACTAGGGTTTCAATCTTGTACGAAAAATTTCTTCTCATTTGGATCTTTAGAGATTCTAAGACGGCTTTTGGAGAAAATCTTGATTTTTACGTGATTTATTATTCTGGAAAAATGATCTCGTCGCGCTTGGGATTTGCTTTCGATTCTTTTCTTGTATTGCTGCACTGAGGTTCTTCTTTTTGTCGCTACGCTTCTCGATCTCCATCCTTCGCTTGGTTTTTATGCTTTCTGCAAAATGCATTTCATTAGTGCGCGACTATCTGTATATAGTTACGCTCTTAATCTACCTTCTTTCTGCTTTTTAATCTGATTCTCCGTTTTATTCCCCTAATACGTAAGCATTAGTCTTTCACACCGTAATTTTTATTTCTATCTCTTTTAGCTCTAAATTTCCAGTAATATAATTAAACAATAATTCCAAAATATACTAAATATTAACTCTATTTGACAGTTATCAGCATGCTAGAAAAGACTCAAGAAATAAAAGACTAGGCAGAGACTGTGCAACAAGCTCCACCCATGATCACTTCAGCATCTTCCGAGCTAAGTGTCTCGATAAAGCCCATGATTACCTTGTGGAAAACCACATAGTATAAAATAATTCTCAGGAAGAACCCCCAACATGGGGACAATTCACATAGTCACAACACTACATTCTAGCAAATAGATGTTTATAGCTCAACCAAACATAGCAATCAACAAAGTCATGAGATACGCTACATGACCCCTTTATGAGTCACTTAAGGCACTCACGTAACTAAATAGGACCAAACCCCTAGCTAAGTGGCTTATATTAACATGTCTCAAATGGTGTACTAATGACACCGGTCTAGGTGAGCTATCTACCTGATACTCGGTGCGTGTTGTATACACCACATTCCACTGCAAACCAGTCAAGTGTAGGCCAACATAGACTATTTTATTTCAGATCCACATGCCTAACTATCAATAGGAAAAGGTTTCCATCAAATCAAGGTTGGTGGAGGTTCTTACCAGCAATCGGGTAAGCTTTTTCACACCCATCGACCAAAGCTAAGACTTTCACATAACTGGCGTACACAATTATCAGGGCCCCACTTTAAATGGGCTATAAACTACCCATCGTCAGGGAAACATCCCCAGCTGTTGGCGGATAAACCTCGCATCCCCAACCAATAAAGACGACAATACGTTGCGTCCTCTACAACCTCCAAATGATGACACCTAACAAGTTCTATCTAAAAGTACTATAACCTTAGTTCTATCAGATCACACAAACATGCTCAATACCACAAACATTTATCCTAGCAGGTTACTACTCAACATATGATCAAGGTTGGCTAACAAGCTAGAACACAGGTACAAAATGTGTCGTAGCAGCGTGCATCACAAGAATACAACAGAAGCCAAGGAGATAACATACACAACATGCCAAGATCCCATAATCCTATCAAGCGTCTCAAAACAAAACAACAATGCAAGCATAAGTATACAAGACAATGGCTAAGTGTAGGGACTACACAACCCAAGTGAGGAGTCCTTACCTGAAAATAAATTACAGAATAATTCTCCTCGAGTTGCACACAAAATGATAATACCCTAGCTTTCACGACCTACCAAAGAATGCTATTATGTAACACATAAATAGTACGACTAAACAAATAGGGCTTGGGAATAAGAAATTATCCAAAACCTCAAACGCTTGGACACGTAACCTGAGGTGCAACACAACTGAACAGTTGAGGGCTCGACGCCTGCTAACTAGCGAGAAGCTACAAAGGAAGCTCTGGATGCGCGGCTGGCTACGTGCGCTAAAACGTTAGGGTGTTGGGGGAGACTAGTGGATCGGGCTTTACATTTGCGACAAGGTAAGGTTGGGCGTTGGGCTCGCGCTAGCTGTGTGCAAACAACGCTCGTTGGGCATGTGACAGCTCTCAAATAGAGCATAAATTAGGCATCTAACTTAAACATTCCTTAGAATTATTCTGGTGATGCGATATTTAATTGCGGTATAAATAAGCTAATGATAAATTCTAAGTATAAGACCAAAGTCCTACACCTTCGAATCGCATTCTACACAAGTATACCTAGTCGAGCATGCAGCAAATGATAAGTATTTACTTAATCGTTCTCCACAGGGATTGATGTCTATAATTAGTTAATTAATCTAAGAGTTGTGCAAGAAATAAAAATAATGGTTTTGAGATTTTGTTGGTTTTAATTCTAAATGCAGTAATAAAACTAAAATGTGAAATAAACTAAGTAAGCTTCGGGTTAAGGTTATGTGACGAATCTAACACTTCCTAGGGTAAATTGTAGTAAGAAGTAATTGCCATACTTCGCCTAGCAAGTGTCTGCTTCCGCTTTCGTTCACATTAAGCCCAACTTCCATTGTGACTCAATATAATTATCAACTGGTGCAGCGTATGCGGTAGTTACGCATTTATCTCTAAACTCCGATTTAAAGTACGAAAGACTTAAAACTAACCTACTGAACATGAAAACTAGCTTTAGGCTATTTCCTCTTCCGATTTACAACCTATTAGTGCATGTGGATGATTGGTTGGCATTTACTATTTAATTAAGATCCTAATTCAACATGCTTCAATTAACAACTCCCTTTACCCTAGTTCATGTTTCTACAATCTGTACCCTTTTTTACCTAAGATGCTAAGCTAGACATGAAAGTAAGGAAAAGAATAAATAAGAATAAAGTAAAATTCATTGCAAAAGAAAACAGAATTAATTAAAATGCAAGAATTGTTCGAAAGAGAAGCAATGGTGCTGAAAGTAAATAAAGCATAAAATAAACAAAGAAAAGATAAACTGGAAAGTGGTAAATGGTGGTGATGGCTTGAAGAACAGAACTCCGTGTCATTAGGATAACGAACTTCGCTTCGAAATCTTACTCCTAAATATGGGAGAACAACTCCAAAAACAGGCACACTTTCTTTCTTGGTTCTTCTCCTATTTATAGGCTTTGAGATGCTTGGGGACTAAGGAATCGACTTAGAAAGCAAGGATTGAATATGGAAATATATTTATTGCATTTTATCTCTGGCAGCTTATCCCCTAATTCGTGAGACAGATTTCCTCTGATTTCGTCAATCACATCTTTGTTCATTAAGGTATGAATCCCATGATTATCGCAATTGGTCTTTGATAGTTGGCATCTCTTTGCATCTGATTCTTTCTTATTGAGGCTTTTGCATCAGATCTGATCTGTGGTTTTCTCATCAATGTTTCCAACTCCGCATTGCTCTTCTTATCTCTGCACTGCTCTGATTTTCGCAACACTTCGCATTAATTCTTACTTTATTTTCTAACGGATCTTTGTCCTTCGCAAATATTATTTGGAAGATCCCATGGTCTGCAATCTCCAAAGTGTTCTGATGCACATTTTGATCTTCCACTTCTCATTTGAATGTGATGCTAACCACGTTTCCAATTTCTGTAGATATAGCAATAAATTTGCGCAACATGGAATCTTTGGCATTTAAGTACAAAAAGCATTTAACATTCAAATTTTACTCTAAAATGCGCTAATTTCCCTAGCCTTTTATATTTAAGCTCACAAATCATACATGTATCTTATTTATATAAATTTTCCATCTTAATGCTATTGTAACTTTTAAGTTCATTCAATTAATGCACAAATACCTTTAGAATATATTAAGATATTAGCCTAAATAACGCTATATTTGAGAGCTATCAAACCCCCAAACTTGAATCATTGCTCGTCCCGAGTAATGCTCCATATATTAACATGCAGGAAAATTTTATAAATGTCTTTAAGTGAAGGCTCTCAACAATGTTCTCAATATCGCAGTCTAATTTAGCAAAATTTCATTACAAGCTAAACGCATCAACTTCTATCCTATAGATTTTAGTGTCCTAGACTTTCTAAAACACTTTCCTTACTAATAACACTCTCATCCCTGCTAGACTAAAATCTGAGCCCTTTTAGAGATTAATACCTACAACTCGAACCATTTTACTTAAGCCCTCGATCACCCTAAGTTTGTTCAAAACATTCTGTTCGAGGCTTATTTATTTAGATTCCTTTGAGTAAAATTTTTTCGCATGGCCACAATTCCGTAGTCTTAGCATGGCTCGTTTGAGCATAAAATACTACATCTAAGTACTGAAATATCTTAGCTTGCGCTTGATTCGGTTGCCAGCAGAATACTTGGAATACCAATGGCTATTCGCTCTTTTTCTGTTTCATTTTTACCCAGAATGTTTTGATCTTTTTTTTCTTCTTTTTTTCTCCCTCTCTCTCTCTCTCACTCTCTTTTATTTTTTTTCAATGCTGCTCTCGATCACTCTTTTCTTTCTCAACATCTCACTCATCAGGCTTGCCCTCACCCCTAAACTTAAAATCTTCATTGTCCTCAATGAAGGTGAGGCTTAGTTCCCACAAACTTAATTTGTTCTAAGGTTTAAATTCCATGTTTCAGGCTTTCAGTTTTAACCTTGGGAGTTAACTCATTTTTTATTCCAATTAAGGATTAGTGTATTATCATCTCGGTCTGCATTTTGGCTAGTCCATTCTCCTAAAATCCTAAGAATAAAGGTTAGTGTTCTAGATTTTTCAGAAACTTTGACTATATTAGACTACAACATTAGAGAGCAAAGCGAAGAAGCATTTACATATAGCATTAACTATTTCATTTTAAGGATACATGAATATGAGCAAAGGGAATTTGCTTTCTACGCCAGGATAAACAAGAGCATTGAACATATTTCAACAGAGATGTATGAAAGTAAGAAATAAAGATAAAGAAAGACAAAATTCCTTTCGCTTTCCATGTGAAATTTGTCACGTAAATACTGCTTCTTCTGCTTCCTTTCTGCTGCTTATTTGTTCATCCTCTTTTATAGCCTATTCAACTTCGTGCAACCGATACCTATTCGCTTTCCAACACAAAACTAAAACAAAACAAACATTAAACTATCCTAACAAACTGCAAAAAGCAAATCTAACCTAGAAAAATTAAATAAGAAAAGAAAATTAAAACTTATAAATGCTCGGAGCTAAATTAACTGATACTAACTATGCATGCTCTAAGCCTCACATTCAAGGAATGCGTTATGCACACTTTTCCTTAGGCCATATAATGATCTTCTTTATTGCACCATCTTTGATAGCTTGGTCGATTCTGGCTCCATGGTCCTTTCTTATAAGCTGTCTTCATACCACAATTGTTTGTAGTAGGCAGAGGTGCCTTACGTTTTGGCCAAGTTGCATTACACTTCGTCAGATTTTTAATGATCTCTTTATTGGGTTTTTTAGGGCATGATAGTTCAAAAGAAATTTGTGTGATTTCAAAGGCTCATCGCTTTTGCAACTATCTTCAGTTTTCAGCACTACTTGCTCCATCACCTCCTCCTTGGTGGGATGATACTTTTCTTTTTCAGTCTAAGCTACAGGTTCATCTTCCATAAAGCTATTAGTTGGAGGATTTTCACTTCACTTTGTCTTTCATCACTTGGGTTTTGCACAATATCACTATTGGAACTTTCTTTTTTTCCTCCCACAACTACTTCCTTATTGTCAACTTTTGGAATCTTATGAGTGGCAAACCTTGCCCAAGCTTCTTCCTATTGCTGATTTCGCATCCTTTGGTCTCTGTCTTCTGCTGCACACCTTAAAGCTATGGCCTCTTCATCTCGCTTGATCATGGCTAGCCTGAAATCTTCCCATGAGAGTTTAGTCTCATCGAAAAATTCCACAACTAATGCCCTATTGAGTACTTTGGCCCTCAAATATGTATATTCTCTATTGGTTACGCTTTCTCTCAGTGTTTCATTCAGAGACGGTTTATGCTCGTATTTGGGTTGGGGTGTTAGAATGATGCCATTCTCCCTCAACCATTGTTTTCGTCTTAGCCACATCTCACTTTCTATAGTTGCGTCCTTCAAAGATTGCTCAAGATTATACATAGATACCCAGGTTCATGACGCCTTGATTCCCATGTATGATTCATGTTGCTGAGATCTCCTTGCAAACAGTGTTGCTCTTGAAAGATGCTGGTACGATCTCCCCAAAATTGTGACTGATTCTCCCAGTTAGGATACGATGGATGGAAATATGTTTTGTATGGCTCTTCCGCATAGCCTGATTGCAGGTAAGAATGCGGTTGTGGAAAAGTAATATTGTTGTTTCAATAATGATTCGCAAACCTTTGTTATTGCTGCTTGTGGTAATATATTGGAACTTCTTTCTCTATAGGCTAGTATGCTCCGCGCTTCGCAGTGTTGTGCAGTACACATTCAAAATACGAAATAATTAGCCTTTTTGATATTTAAGAACTACTATTAAATTAATACAACTAATTATAAATAAATCAATCCCCGACAACGGTGCCAAAAACTTGATGCGATATTTTAGTGCGGTATAATTAAGCTAATGTACGCCAACCTTTGTTATTGCTGCTTGTGGTAATATATTGGAACTTCTTTCTCTATAGGCTAGTATGCTCCGCGCTTCGCAGTGTTGTGCAGTACACATTCAAAATACGAAATAATTAGCCTTTTTGATATTTAAGAACTACTATTAAATTAATACAACTAATTATAAATAAATCAATCCCCGACAACGGTGCCAAAAACTTGATGCGATATTTCAGTGCGGTATAATTAAGCTAATGATAAAATCTAAGTATAAGACCAAATTCCTACACCTTCGAATTGCATTCTACGGAAGTATACGCAATTGAATATGCAGCAAGTGATAAGTATTTACTTAATCGTTCTCCACAGGGATTGATGTCTATAATTAGTTAATTAATCTAAGAGTCGTGCAAGAAAATAAAAACAATGGTTTTGAGATTTTTTTGGTTTTAATTCTAAATGCAGTAATAAAACTAAAATGCGAAATGAACTAAGTAAGGTTCGGGTTAAGGTTATGTGACGCATCTAACACTTCATAGGGTAAATGACAGTAAGTAGTAATTGCCATACTTCGCCTAACAAATGTCCGCTTCCGCTTTTGTTTGCATTAAGCCCAACTTTCGTTGCGACTCAATGTAATTATCAACCGGTGTAGCGTATGCAGTAGTTACGCGTTTATCTCTAAACTCTGATTTAAAGTACAAAAGACTTAATACTAACCTAGTGAACATGAAAACTAGCCTTAGGTTATTTCCTCTTCCAATTTACAACCTATTAGTGCATGTGGATGATTGGTCGACATTTACTATTTAATTAAGATCCTAATTCAGCATGCTTCAATTAACAACTCCTTTTACCGTAGTTCATGCTTCTACAACTCGTACCCTTAACCTTTGCCTAAGATGCTTAGCTAGACATGAAAGTAAGGAAAAGAATAAATAAGAATAAAGTAAAAGTCATTGCAAAAGAAAACAGAATAAATTCAAATGCAAGAACTGTTCGAAAGGGAAGCAATGGTGCTGAAAATAAATAAAGCATAAAATAAACAGAGAAAAGATAAACTGAAAAGTGGTAAATGGTGGCGACTGCTTGAAGAACCGAACTCCGTGTCATTCAGATCACAAACTTCGCTTCGAAATCCTACTCCTAAGTTTGGGAGAAGAACTCTAAAAACAGGCACACTTTCTCTCTTGGTTCTTCTCCTATTTATAGACTGTGAGATGCTTGGGGACTAAGGAATTGACTTGGAAGGCAAGGATTGAATTTGGAAATATCTTTATTGCCCTTTTATTGCATTTTATCTTTAACAGCTTATCCCTTAATTTGTGCGATAGATTTCCTTCGATTTCGTCAATCACATCTTTGTTCATTAAGGTATAAATCCCATGATTATCGCAATTGGCCTTTGATAGTTGGCATCTCTTTGCATCCGATTCTTTCCTTATTGAGGCTTTTGCATCTGATCTAATCTGCAGTTTTTGCATTAATGTTTCCAGCTCCGCATTGCTTTTCTTATCTCCGTACTACTCTGATTTTCACATTGCTTCACATTAATTCTTGCTTTATTTTTGCAACGGATATTTGTCCTTCGTAAATATTATTTGAAAAATCCTGTGGTCTGCAACTTCCAAAGCGTCCTGATGCACATTTTGACCTTCCACTTTTCCTTTGAATGCGATGCTAACCATGTTTCCAATTCTAGTAGATATAGCAATAAATTAGCGCAACATGGAATCTTTGGCATTTAAGTACAAAAAGCATTCAACATTCAGATTTTACTTTAAAATGTGCTAATTTCCCTAGCCTTTTATATTTAAGCTCACAAATCATACATGTATCTTATTTATATAAATTTCCCATCTTAATGCTATTGTAACTTTTAAGTTCATTCAATTAATGCACAAATACCTTTAGAATATATTAAGATATTAGCCTAAATAGTGCTATATTTGAGAGCTATCATCTGGGCAATTGATATTAAGTAGATCTAAAATGCAGACGAAAAAGGGTAGAATCTAGACGCGTCCATACATTTTCATTAAGAAAGCCATCATGACATTCGCTAGTAAAAGAAGAGAAATAAACACACTAATTAAAGTGTTTTTCACGTAGGATTGAAAAGCTAAAAATACAACTGGCACAACCGAGAGCTTCCAATACCTCAATGCGCTAAAAATGCTACAGCACTCGGTAAATCACATCACCGCTAAAATCCACGGGTATCAATTAACGATGATTCAGGCGATAATAGAGACATTCTGGTACTAGCCAAACTTGCTAGCCACGTAAATTGACCCTATATAAGAGAATGAAGAAACCCTAATTGGGTGTCGATTAAGAAGGGGTCAATCGATCGGTTGTCGATTGATCTGGGCATTGATAGACCAAAAGGGTGTCGGTTGGCCAAGAGACAATTCACTTTGGATGATTTTGCTGTATGAGGGCAACTAGAAGGTGTTCGTGATGTCCGATGACAAGGAGTCTGCCATCTGCTACAAGCACACCATTTCCTTATTGTTTTTCCTTTTTTTAACTAGGAGTAGATCGTAGTATCGTAGTTTGTAGTTAACTCTTTCATGAGGTTATTTTGTATTTTCTATTTCTTTGCCCCTTTAATTATGTTTCACTAGATTAGAAGGCATCTGATGGGAAATCATGCATGTTAGGATTACGGATAAGAAGGCTTTGTAACGCTGTTTACATATCAAATCTGCGTCGATTAGCTACCCATATAGGCTAACCACTAATGAACTCAGAAGAGGGAACTGGCGAAAGATAACAGTAGATTACGTTAGGTCAATGTGAGGTCTCTCGCATAGTTTAAGGAGTTAGGGATAACCTTACTAATTCATCCTTTGCCTAGAGTTCAGTATGAAGAACCGCAGTGGGAGATGGGTTTGCCATAAATCAATGATTACAGAAGTAGTCATTAGGAATAGGGATGTATGAAATCTATCTTATCAATATTGCATGAACTGCATCATTCGTATTCGCATTCTCACCTAGGCCTATTTACATTTTGCATAGTAGATTAATTAAACAAACAAACAAACAACCAACCATTGTCTATATTTCTTGCACGACTCTTAAGTAATAAAATTAATTGTAGACATCAATTCATGTGATGAACGATAAAATAAATACTTATCACTTGCTGAAATTTTGACCACCTATACTTGCGTAAAATGTGATTCTAGAGCACAGAACTTAGCAATAACGTCTAAACTTAGAATTAATCATTAGAAGATTTACTACACCATCGGATTCGCAATCAAATTTTTTGCGTCATTGCTAGGGATTGATATTTTAACGTCTAAACTTAAGAGTAGTTCTTATTTGAAATAAAGGTTTATCACTTTGTATTTTAGGGGAACTTAGATTTCAAAGTACAACGACCTAAAGGGAAGAAGTCCCAACGCATCATCACAAGCAACTTTAAAGAAAAATGGTCTCCAACCACTCTGCGAGCCAATACTGGATGAGCAATACCATACCTCTGCAGACATGTTATTATCAGCAACCAGGCTACGCATAGGAAGCGGACACAATAAATTTCTACTCGATGCATCACCCAACCAACTGGGGAGTTCAGCCGCATATATATGGGGTATATTAAAGTGATCATTTTCAAAGAACTTCTAGTTCACATTATGAATACCAGCAGAGGGGGTCTGAAACCTACATCACCATGGATTGTACATTGGAATTCGGGCGTCATGAACCTGGATATCTTCTGTGCCATTGTGAACTGTCTCTAGAGGACATAATGAAAATTAGTATGGCGAAAAAGGACGTTGTAATGCAAAAAACCCAAGCTTGGATGGAAGAAAACACTATCCTACCAGCATCCTATGTGCCTGCATGAGAGCCCGAACCATCTTTAGAAGATATAATCAGAGAAAGCGTAGCCAGAAGAGAGATTCTCCACCAAAATAACTTAATTTTGATGGAAGCAGTGAGTAAAAAAGGCACCGAGTGAGATCAACTACAAGCATGAAACCTCGTTAAGGCTCTCAGAAGAAGACAGAGAACAAGGGCTAGAAATGCAAAGACTAGAAGAAGCGTGGGAGATGTCACAACTTTAGTAATTCTAGCATTCGACAAGGAAATGGAATTTCTAAGTATTACAAAAGAAGTTTCCAGTAACGGTACTGTGCAGAATCTAGGTGAAGAAGGCCAACATGAGGATATATATCCTCAATCATTAAGCTTCGTGGATGATGAGCCTTTAGTGAAGAACGAAGAACTAAAGCCTCAGCCTAACAAGAAAAAGGTAGAAACCACATCAATGTAGGAATACAAAGATAGCTCCAAAAGCAATGGATCACTAGTAATTGCGCCCATCACTTTTGAACTATCACGCCCTCAATCACATTATCAATTGATAAGTCGAGGAAGCGAGATAAGGGCAGCCCAGATGAGCTTCCTCCTGACGCTTTGCATCCTACTAAAGCTAATATTAGTATGAGGTGCATGCAATAAGGTGCATGACAGTGAAAGAAAAGAAAAGGCCATAAAAAAGAGCGATGTTCAGAAAATATATAAATGTCCCAAGAGGAAGCTACAAAAGCATTGGACGGAATGCGACACTAGGGTTCCGTCCACAATATACATTATTCCTAGAATGCGGTTATCAATATTTATGACCTTGTGCAAATTTTATTTTGGTATTTTTATTTATTTATTTTTAGAAGATGGATTTTCCTTTTCTTTTAGAAAAAATCTTTCTTTGTTAGGATCTTTCCATTTTATGAGTATAAATTAAAGAATAATGCAGAAATTAGAGCGCGGTCCTTGGAGGAAATAAAATCTTTTCTTCTTTTGAAGATATGATTCTCTTCCTTTACTTACGTGGGGAATAAAAACCAGAAAATATTATAAATATCTTTGAAAGGTACGTGAAAAGTCACAAACCCTCAAGCTATCAGCATAAGAACCCTCAAAATCCAACAAACCCTAATTTCGTCTTCCAGTTTTCAACTTCAATGGCCCCAGTTCGCAAGACCCTCAGTAAGTTGGAAAAAGGAAGGAACATCGACAGTAAAAAATGGCTTTGCAGCTCTGTGTCCTCAAAGCGTAAAGTCAAGAAGTTGAAATTTGAAGATTCAGCCTCTGAGTAAGGAGAGAGTTCCCGCCGACGGTAGACGAGAAGCAGAAGGACCTTCATTAGTCAAGTATGGAGGGAGAAGCCATAACCGATTCCCTAGTATCTTGCAATGAGAAGCGAAGATGAAGAGCTGCCAATCGTTCTTAAAGACCAAGTCTCGCCAAGTGATGACGAGTTGGTGATGAATTCATGGGAAAAGTGCCACTCATCGAGCAAAATTGGCCATCAAGGAGGAGTCTATTGAAGAAGATCCCAAGGAAGGTGAACCATGCAAAGAAGAAGAGAGTTGGAAAGAAGAAAAAAGAAGGATAAGTGACTAAAAAAGAATCAGAGGAAGAAGAATCTGAAAAAAAACGAGCCAAAAGAAGAAGAGAAAAGAGAAATTACAAGAAAAGTGAGAAAGCAGTCTCAAAGTCTGTAACCTCGAAGTCAAATCTATATGAGGGCAAGGGCATTGCCAGCGCATCAAGATGTGAAACTGCTTCAAGAACTGCCAAGAGCCAAAATTATTACAAGAATGTTCCCAAGAACGGGCGTAATCTTCACATCCAAAAGTGCGGAAAAGCGCTATGCATTCTTAAAGAAGAAAGAGTTTTGGCTTGAACAAGAATTCAAACAGACAAAATCCCAAAAAACCTCTGATAGAATTCACGTGCTTGGATGGACAAAGTTTGTACGGCCAGCAGTGGTCGCAAGGCTAGAATGGGTTGGCCAATTTTAGGCAAATTTGAATGAAGAAAAGCCGTTTGTCTCGAGGGTATAAGGTCACTTAATTAATTGCCGCGCAGCCGCGTGGAATCTCGCATTTAAATTTCCCAATACCATCAAAACAGAATGTCAGAAATCAATGGAGGAGCATAGTGGAATGATTCGACGTCATTTCCATCAGCTTCGGTCAAGGTTGATCTTTATGATTGGCTTCACTTCATCAAAACAACAATCATGCCAACAACTCATGATACGTTGGTTCAGAAAAACCATGCATTGCTACTCTATGCTATCAAGTTAGAGAAGAGCCTCAACATAGGTCAGATAATTGAAGAACAAATTCAGCACTACGCCAAGAAGCGGCAGGGAAAAATGTTCTACCCACATTCTATAACACACTTGTGCATCGATGAAGGCATAAAACCCAAACTTAGTGACGACAACTTGCGCATCCCCACCATAATTCCAATTCCTAATGAGACTCCCAGATGGAAAGAGAGGGAACAACATGCTGAAGAGTCATTATCTATGGATAAGTTGGCACAGAAAATCGAGTTGGTCTTTGCACAAACTTAAAGCTATAGGGCCTATGTGTGTAAGCGAGATGAGAAGTTCATTAAAGAATTTATAGATTTAGATGACGAGTCTGACTGGCTAAATTTCCCAAGAGACTTGATGAGTGCAGCCAACAAAAAAGGCAACCTGGAGGCCAAGAGCAATACGAGAAAATAGATGGAAGTTTCAATTCTCTCTCTCTTTTTCAGCAATTATTTTCTTTCTTAAATTCAGGCACTTTACATTTTTAGGATCCATATTTTTATCTTACAATTACAAATTATCTTTTGCTTTTATAATAATAAATCCAATTTAGTTTTGATATCAGCATGCTGAAATTATTATCGTAGTAGGCTAAGAACTTTTACTTTCTCTTTACAACAATTCTTAATTTCCCTTAGAACCAAACCAACCGATAAGTTAATCCATATCGTGCATGAAAGAAAGAACTAATACTTATAAATAACTGTTAAAGCTTGAAATAGGGTATCTCAAGTATGGAATCAAATAAGTTTGGAGGAACTAAGCCTCACTTTCATTGAGGACAATGAAAAATTTAAGTCTAGGGTAAGGGGCAAGCCGTTGTTGTAAGAAAAAAAAATTTAAATAAAGATAAAAAAAATCAATGCATAAAAGAGTGGATAACTATAGATTATCTTGAAGTATTCCTCTGTCTACCCAAAGCGCAAGCTTAAGACGTTTCATTGCCTAGACGAAACGCTTTATGCTCAAGCGAGCCATCCTAGAAACTACGAAATTATGGGCACGAGTACAACCTGAGTAGGAATGAGTAAAGCAAAAGCAAAACTCCTCAAGGAATTTTAGAATCTAAATAGTAGTCCTGGATAGAATGTCTTGGGCAAACTTAGATGAAGAAATAGTTGAGTGCAATAATTTGAGTGATAAGGATAAGCTATAATGAGGAACAATCTTTCAGTCACAATAAGAAGAAACTTGAAGCGAATGTGAGCCTTTTGGAAATTTTGAAAACCTAAATAGGAGAGGAGGTTTTTATTCTGAGATTTAGGATGTGATGAGATTTTGTAAGGTTGAAATCAAGATGAAACTAAATTTTAGATAAAGAATGCTAATAGTAGACCATACATCGCTCGTGACTAGAAATGATTCAAGTTTGAGGGTTTGATAGCTCTCAAATAAATAAGAAATTAGGCATTTAACTTGAGTATTCCTTAGCATTATTCTGGGCAGTTGATTAAGAAAGACAACATGACATTCGCTAGTAAGAGAAGAGCAATAAACGCAGAAATTAAAGTGTTTTTCGTGCAGAATTGAGAAGGTGAAAATACTACCGCATTGGAACAAAACAACTAGCTTAGCCGAGAGCTGTCGATTCCTCAACGAGCTAAAAAAGCTATCGTGCTCGGTAAATCATATCACCGCAGAAATCCAAGGGAATAAATTAACGATGATTCAGGCGATAATAGAGACATTCCAGAATCGGCCAAACTTGCTAGCCACGTAAACTGGCCCTATATAAGATAATGAAGAAACATTAATTGGGTGTCGATTGAGGGAGGGTCGATTGATCGGGTGTCGATTGACCCGGGCATTGGTGGATCGAATGGTTATCGGTTGCCCAGAAGTCAATTTACTTCGGATGATTTCGTCATATGAGGGCAATTGAAAGGTGTTCGTGATGTTTAATAATAAAAAGTCTGCCATATGCAACAACCATACCATTTCCTTCTTATTTTTCCTTTTGTAATTAGGATTAAATCGTAGTATCGTAGTTTGTAGTTAACTATTTCGTAATGTTATTTTTCATTTTCTATTTCTTCGCTTCTTTAATTATGTTTCACTAGGTTAGAAGGCATCTGGTAGGAATTCGTATGTAGAATGCATGTAAGGATTATGGGTAAGAAGGCTTTATAATGTTGTTTACATACCAAGTCTACGTCGTTTAGGTACCCAAGTAGACTACATCCCTAGCGAACTCGGAAAAGGGAACTGACAAAAGATCAGAGAAGGTTACATTAGGTCAATGCAAAGTTTCTCGCATCATTTAAGAAGTTAGGGATTGTTGTGCAAAAAGTGATGATAGGTTTTCGCTACGCATTCGCACTAGCGAAGATTTAAACAAGCAGAATTCCTTTTCGCTATTTGTGCAAGTGTACATAGTTCATTATAGCAAGTTTTAATAAGTAAAGATTGTCTCCTCATGGAATTTTAAATCTATTTGTTTACGCTACCAAGCAAGATTTAAATGGATAAAGCAATGTGAAATTTTAAAGAGTTGAATAAGCGAATTATAACTAAATGAGTACAAGAATTAATTAATCAATAGAAATAGTTAAGAGTCATATAAATCGCCATGTAAGTTAGAATTAACGCAGCGTGAATTCTCTCAAACTTCTCAGTTTCCATTAATACTTGAGCTAACACACTAGTACTTCTTATCTCTAAGTAAGTTTGAATTGCAAGTGCTAACTTAACAAAACCTAGTGTATACATGCAAATTCACGTAATTTCATTCTCTCGAAGCGAAATCAGATCATACGGCAATTTCTCAATAACAATATGCAAAAGAACTTACATGCATTTGAACTTAGCTTTTTCTACCTTTCATGAGCGAGCGAACTACATGAAACTTTACTATTTCCAAAATAAATTTAGCTACTCATGCTCACAATTGAAACCAGTGATATTGAATAATAACTTTCTATTAAAAACTAAATAAACATAAAGTCAATAAAACCCTATGAACTACTGAATTGAACAGAAGAAAGTACAAAATAGTGAAATAAACTAAGTAACGAAATACTAAATACTGTAAAAGTGAGGATGGCCGAGCTCCGACAAATCTTTCTTTACTGCGCCCGCAATCTATGCATATGCCCCACGATCTATCCTCGTTCCATTTTTTTGCTCGACGACGTGTATACATGGTTACGATGAGATTTTTACTTCTCTTCAGATTCTGCCACCTGTCCAAGGTGCTTCCCAACTAACTGTTGATTCATGTTCGCCTCCCTTACTTCGCTTCAGCGAAATGTATCTTAAAAAACAACAACCGTTAAAATCCTCATATTTTTGCTAAATCTACCTAAAGGACTTCATCTTACTCAGACAACCGTAAGATTACATGTTTCACCTTTATGTTCATTTATAGCGAACTATGTTGTTAGTTTGGGTCTAAAACCTAGCAAAATACTTTATTAATTCATACATACTTAGTCAATTAACTCTCAATTCTTAAGAGTTATCACACCCCCAAACTTGAATTATTATGCGTCTCGAGTAATCAACATACAACATAATACTTTAATTCCCTCGAATTCTCACCTTTGCAATAGTAGATGTTATTCTCCTATGTCAGCTGAAATCATGACAAAGCAAGCAGATGATACAGTAAAATTTCGAAGTCAACATGCTGTACAATTAGGCCATACAGTTAGCATTGTAAAAATCAAGAAGCTATTATGAATGTACGTTCTCATTCGCTTTCGCGAATAATCATAATTAGCAACCTCTATATCTTGGTTCCGTAATCCTTTTGCTAATTCAAACCAAATAATCACTTGCCTAACTCTTTTGCCACTTGCTTTAAAGAATGGCTTTCTTTTGCAGAAACGAATACTCTCCTTTTACAGTTCGTGGACTCTTAATCCCTTATTTGTGAAGGATGGGAGAAAATTTCAGACTTAGGCTACTAGCCCTTTGATTCGCTTCGCTTCTCAATATCTTTTCGAAGTTTGATTTTTTGTTCGGAAAATTTTTGTCCCCTCCAGTTGGCTTGTATATCTTCTTAAACATTTTCAGCACAAGAGCATATTTGTTATTATGCCACAATTTTTATTTTTTTATTTTTTTATTTATTTATTTTTTTTTGAATAATAACTTGCTGAAAACACTCATAGTTACTGGCAAACTTGATTGTGAGTTTCGCTAGATAGGTATTCTCACCCTCAAACTTGGACTTTACATTGTCCCAATGAAACACTCAGACACCCAAACTTAAAGTATGCTTAGAAAGGTTAGGCAAAGATAAGTGGTCACATTTGGCTTTAATCCCAGAATCGCGAACAAGAGGGTGAAAGTTATGAAAATCTTTGGGTATTCAATAAGAACACCTCGCAATATTTCGCTTTAAGATGTAAAAAGTGTATCCCCATTAAAACTCTAACTTTGATACAGTATGTTGATTGGAAAAAAAATGTTCACTTGCTCAAATTTATAATAATTTGCTTGACATAGAACGCTAACATTACCGAAATGAAGATAAGTTGAGTGTGTGGTTCGTAGTGCATTATATAAGATGAACATACGAATCAACACAACGAAAAAAAATAGAAACAGAACGATCAGTTAATTATATACACATCACTGAATTGAAGAGATTTGCATTGATGTTAAGGTAGTTTGCTACAAGAGATAAAAATTGATGTTAAGAAAAATATAAGCAAACAAAAGAAATGGAAAACAGACATGTAAATTAAACATTCAATCACTTCCATCTTCCCCTAATGTTTGCCGGTTTAACACCCAATTTGGAAACACGGGCAGATGACGTCCATTCTCTATTAGGTTGAAGAAAATTTGGATGGTTTTGTCGCAAACATAGTAGTATTTGTAGAAGGCTATTTGGCTAGCCTTTGGTTCTTATTGTTTGGCCAAAATCATATGTTGAACTTTCAACACTTCATCGAGATTTGGAGGCAAGGAGTTGGTTGTTGCATGACCTTTTTTACTGTTGTGCGTTTGATAAGGAATTGGTTTAAGTTATGGAGTAATTGGTCTTCATCGAATCAGCTTTCTGTTACTAGGCCTTCACTCAATACCTTGGTGAACATACAAAGCTGAACTTAAATGAGGAAAAATTACTCGGCTCGCTTTCTTTCCCCCTAGCCCACAGATAAATTTTCTCCTCGATTATGTGACCAACATTGACTGAATGTCCCACCATGATACAGTAGACTAACAGCACGCGATCTTGAGTTAATGTGGAGTCATGTGTAGTTGGCATCAAACTAGATTTAATGAAAGACGCCTCCGCATTAAGATCAGATGTCAGGAATTTTACTGACTTCAACCCTACATCCCATTTCGCCCCCTCGCATCTGATTGTTTCGATGCAGTCATCCAAATCTTCTTGGGTACACGTTTGGATCAGGATTTCATAATCAGACTCTTCGTCAGACAGCTCAAACAGTTTATTCCAAGCAAATGAACCCCAATTGATTTTCTTGCCTTGCACAAATGATATGTGAGTGTCATGATAGATGATGTCGGTGAAGAATTCAACTGCCCATTCAATCCTTGCTTCATCCCAAGGAACACAAAATTCCTCCCAACTTCACTGCTCAATTTCATGTCAAACTGTTGGCAGATACTTGGTGAAGTTATCTTCAAAACCTTGTTCAACCAATACTGGTTTTGATCAAATTTTTTCTCGATTATGTTCAATGTTTTTACGATTTTTGGCCAACATTTGAGCAACCACTTTTGTAAATGGCTGCTTATTTCCTTGGTCAAAGGTTCCTCCCCTGGTTCATCTGTTGCGTCTTCATGCATCAAATCTTCATCCTTCATCACCATATTCATTACCTCCTCCAACATGGCATCCAAATCGTGTTCTAATTGATCCCTTACTTCATCATGGGCAACCTCATTCGCTCAGCAAACACATTTCCTTGTGTCGCTTCTAAAGTGTTAGCGACATACTCATCGTCTGTTGAATTCTCTTTAACTGGTGGTTCACTAGAAGAGTTGACAGGAATATTCTCCTCTATGGCGAGTGCCTCATCTGCAAATTCGCTGGCAGAAATGTGGTTGTAAAGTACGGCATCACGACTCTCCTCCCTCTGCGCTTAGGGTTAACATAGCAAGCAACCCTTTCGATTGACCTACTATTCTATCTTGTTGCGATGGAGTAATTCCCTTGTCAAAATCTTCTGCAGCTTCGTTCGCTTCAGCGATGTTTTTGGTTACATCTTTTCGTGATTCTATGTTCGCCACTTCTTCCAACTCCACCTCAAGAATTTTCACTCATGTAGCCTTTGGTTTTAAGCCCAAAATTTTCCTTCGCTTAGTGCGATCAGATGTGGTCTCAGCAATCGAGGCTTTTCGCTTCAACTTTGCCTTAAAAGTCTGCAATGTTTCAGCCAACTCCTTGTAAGTTGGTTGGATGATTTGTGCCACCCCTATCTTCAATTGTAGGCTCTGGCTGTGTAGGCTATGCTTGCTTCTTGGTTTTCTTTTTCCTCAGCTTAATTTTCTTGGGTCCTGATCCACTAGCCTCGTTTGCTGGAATTTTCGCTAGAGCGATAACCTTTGGGGTTATAGACTTGGTAATATGAGCAGTTGAGGGGACTTTTGACATGCTGAGTAACTGAGTGACGGCGAAGTATTTGCAAAGGAACTTAACAGAATTTGATCGAATTCTAGGTTGCGAGGGAGAGTGAAGAATTTGAATTCGGATGCGTAAGTTTTTTTTAGAAGAAGTGAATTGGTGGTTTTATAGGGAATGAATGTTGTTCCGCATTCAGGGAAACTAACCACCACTTGGCCGCAACGAATTTCCAGCCGTTAGATTATTCTGCCCGACCTTACATGTGGTGGCTGTGTAACTGTACTATGAACGTGTGTCAGGTTAGGATCTAACCTAATGACGTCCGCAATTGACGTCATTGCAAACCTCATGCTTTCTCACACTCGCATTCGCTACACTACTGACTAGCAAACTCCACTATCCACACTTAAAACAAAATTGCAAACAACAAAAATAAAATTCAAGAAAACATCAAATATATTTACAGAACATACTAACTTGGTTGCAAGCAAAAATGGGAAAATTAGACATTTGGGTACCGTTCGCTTGAGCCTACTACCCAATCAAGTATTGATGAGATGGGAGAATTTTGCAGCTCGAGATTCTTCACCATAATAATGTTTGAGCCTGTGTCCATTCCCCATAAACTTCAAATTGTCTGCTTCATTCTTCACCAAGACTGATCCATTCTGATGTACCTGAATGACTACAAACGGTTATGACCATTTAGATTTTAGTTTTCCTAAAAAAAGCCTTAGTCTCTAATTGAATAATAATACTTTTTGACCAGGTTGGAATGATTTTGGCTTAATTCACTTATCATGCCAACGTTTAGTTTCCTCCTTATATAACTTGGCATTTTCGTACGAAAATTGCCTAAATTCCTCAAGTTCTAAAAGTTGGATTTTTCTAGTTGGTGCAATTCCTATAGAGTCCACATTCAATTCTTTGGCTGCTCAATATGCTTTATGCTCTAATTCTAAGGATAAATGACATGCTTTACCAAAAACTAAGCGAAATGGGGACATTCCTATTGGTGTTTTGTGTGTTGTGTGGTAAGCCCACAGTGCATCTTCTAACTTAATCACCCAATCTTTTCTATTTGGACTTACCACTTTTTTTAGAATTCGCTTGATCTCGTGATTATAAAATTTTGCCTGGCCATTCTTTTGAGGGTGATACGCTGTCGCGATCTTATGGCGTACAAGTAAGGTTCATCAAAGAAATATTTTTTTACTTCGTGTAAAAAATGTTTCATTGTTGGTGATTAAAATCTTTAGGTACTAAACCACTTGCCAAATAGTTCGCTATGTCAGGGAACCATGGTAAATTTCTGTCTGAATTGGATTTGAGAACGAATAGTTATTTGTCTGGGAATGAGTCTCTAATGTCCCCGCAATCAATGGATTGTTCTTTATATTCAATTCGCAATAAATGATCTGCGATCACATTTTCACAACCTTTCTTGTGAATGATTTCCACGCCAAATTCCTGGAGTAAAAACACCCATCTCAGCAATCTAGGCTTCACGTCTGGCTTCTTGAGTAAATACTTGATAGCTACATGATCAGAAAAAATAGTTATCTTAGCTCCAAATAAATAAGATTGAAACTTATCTAATGCGAACACCACTGCGAGAAATTTCTTCTCTATTGTGTAATTTTTCTGAGCAGTATTAATCATTTTACTGGCATAATAGATTGGGTGAATCAGTTTTTTACCCTTCTGAGCCAGCATTGCCCCAATGGAGTAATCACTTGCATCGCACATGATGCAAAAAGGTTTGTCCCACTTGGGAGTTGCAATTATTGGTGCTGAGACTAATGCTTATTTCAAACTCAAAAATCTGTTTGCACATGCATCATCGAAAATAAATGGGCGATCTTGCTCCAGTAGTTTGCACAATGGTTTCACTATCTTTGAGAAGTCTTTGATGAATCAGCGATAAAACCCAGCATAATCGAGAAAAGTGCGAATTCCTTTAACATTGGTTGGCTACTCTAACTTCTTAATTACTTTAATTTTTGCCCGGTCCACATACATTCCTTCCTTTGAGATTCGATGTCCTAAGACAATACCCACGGTAACCATGAAGTGGCACTTTTTCCAGTTGAATACTAGAATTGTCTCTTCGTATCTTTTCAATACTTTTCAAAGATTTTCCAAGCAAGTTGAAAATGAAGAGCCGAATACTGTAAAATCATTCATGAAAACGTCTACACATTTCTTGATCATATCAGAAAAAATGGCCATCATACATCACTGAAACATCGCTGGGGCATTACATAGGCTCAATGGCATTCGCCTGAAAGCGAATATGCCCTAAGGACATGTAAATGTCGTCTTCTCTTGATCTTTGGGGTTGATTGTTAGTTAATTATACCCCGAATATCCATCTAAGAGACAGTAATATTCTTGCCCCGCGACTCAACCCAATATCTGATCAATATATGGAAGTAGAAAGTGATCTTTCTTTGTAGCTGCATTCAACTTTCGATAATCCATACATACACGCCATCTAGTGATCGTTCACGTGGGTATCAACTCAACGTTCTCATTCTTGACTATTGTAGTTCTGCCCTTCTTTGGTACACACTGCATCGGGCTCACCCACTTGCTTTAAGCGATTGGATAAATAACTCTAACATCCAGCCACTTGATGACTTCTTTCTTAACCATTTCTTTCAAGGTCATATTCAACCTTCGCTGATGTTCTACTAAGCAAAACCCCTCGTCCTCCAACTAAATTTTTTGCATGCAATATGATGGGCTAATTCTCTTCAAATCAGCTAGAGTCTAGCCGATCCCTCCCTTGTGCTGCTTCAACATTTCAATAAATAATTCCTCATTCTCAGGGGACAGGTTCGCTGAGATTATAATTGGCAACGTTTCAGCTTCGCCAAGAAAAACAAACTTCAAGTGATCTGACAATCGTTTAAGTTCCAATACAAGTGGCTTCTCTATAGATGGTTTCATCGGTGAAATAATCTTATCATTAATATTTAGTGAGTCGTTATAACAATTTAGAATCTCACAAACCTCGAGTTCATCCTCTAGCATTTCTTCTTCGTTATCTTTGTCCACGATAGTGAATTCTAGCGTCTCTTGATCTAGTATTTCCTCTAAAGTGTTCATCGATTAACACTCTTCGCTTTCCGATGGCTGCTTCATCGAATTGGAAATTTTGAACTTAATTTCATCACTATTCATTCTCAGCGTAATGGTTCCCTCATAGACATCCACAAGTGTGCGTCCCGTCTTCAGGAAAGGTCAACCCAAGATAATGGGGACATTCTTATCTGCATCATAATCCAAAATTATAAAGTCAGCAGAAAAAATTAATTTGTCTACTTGAACGAGGATGTCCTCGATCTTTCCCTTTGGTCGCGTGATCGATCTATCAGTGAGCTAGATTGTCACGGTTGTTGGTCGAGCTTTTCCAATGCAAAACTATTTGTAAATGGATAATGGCATCAAATTGATGTTCGCTCCAAGATCTCATAATGCCTTTCCAACATGCTTTCCACCAATTGAGATTGAAATTGTGAAGGCTTCTTGATCAGCTTCTTTCGCTGGTAACTTCTTTGACACCTACGCGTTGTATTCTTCATTCAGCGACACCACCTTGAACTCTTCAAATTTTCATTTCTCTCATAAGGCTTCCTTGAGAAATTTTGTGTGGTTGGGCATTTGACGTAGAGCATCAATCAATAGAATGTTGATATGAATGCCTTTCAGAATATCGATGAACTTCTCATATTGCTCGTCGATCAGCTTCTTCTTAAGCTTTTGCGGAAAAAGGGGTGGAGGAGGTTTGAATTCGATTATTTCAGCTTTTTGCAACTTTTCTTCAGTTTGACTAGGTTTTGCAAGATCAACTTCAACATTCTTATCGTTCATGGCTGCAATTTCCTCACAACTTCCTTTAGGAATTAATTGTACGGAACTGATGTTTACACCATTGTTTATTTTAGTAACAGCACATTTCGCGTTACAAATTCCATGTCACCAATTATAGTAATCGCCTTAATTTGTTCCTTTCCCTCTCTCCGAACAGGTTCAATATCAGAGGGAAATTTTTCCAATGGTCTCTGCCTAATCTCAGTCGCAAGTTGACCCATCTGTACTTCCAAATTTCTAACTGCAGCTTGTTGATTCTACATAAATTCCCTCAACATAATTTCCATGGCATTGTTGAAAAATTGTTGTTTGTTATGTTGTGGTACGGTATTTCTTTGATATGGAAGATTTTGAAATGAATTAGGATTTCGTCCTTGTCAACTGTTCACGGCATGAAATCCCTGCGAATTTCCATTCTGTCTTTGCTGAAAGTTTGAGTTACCTAAAACTCCACTATTTCTTTGGTTACTCCATGACAAATTAGGATGATTCCTTTATCCAGCTTTGTAAGTGTTGGAGAATGGGTTGTTCTGGAAATTTGCTTATTGACCATTAGTGAAACATACTGAAGCTGTGTTGTGGGGACAATCTTCATAAGAGTGTGCGTCGCCGCACACAGCACATGACTCTGTCAGAGATATTTGTGGTTGGTTGTTCACAAAAGCGAACTCTGGTGAGTTAATACTTTGTACTGTTGCTTTAACGTTTGCGTGTTGCATATTTAGCAACATCTCGCTCATCTCAGCCAACTACTGTCTTAACAATGGGTCACTTCCTATTTCAGTTTTTACCCCGACTCTTCCTTCTTTTCGCACATCATCCTTCCACTGGCTTGTATTGAGAGCTATTCGCTCCACTATTTCCAAGGCTTGATTGTCTGTCTTCGATAGAAGTGCTCCATTTGCTTAAGTATCCAACATCCATTGGGAAGCTTCACTCAAACAACCTTAAAAATATTCCAGCTATACACAGCAAGGAATTCCACTATGCAGACATTTTCGCACAATCACCTTAAAGCAATCCTAGGCTTTAGCAATAGATTCACTAGTTTCTTGCTTGAATGTCATGGTCTCATCTTGGATTTTCATCAGCTTTTTGGGTTGAAAATAATTCAATAAGAACCGCTTCGCGAGTTTTTTCCAAGTGATATCTTCTAATCCATCCACTATGTTTAACCACTCCTTCGCCTTTCCTTTCAGCGAATGCGAAAACAAATGTAACAACAGAGTGTTCTGGGGTGACATCCAGAATGATAAAGGAATCATAAACACCCATGAACTCCCTCAAATGGTTATGTGGATCCTCGTTCGCCATTCCATGAAAGTGCACTTTCTGCTGAAGCAGTGTATTCATCATTGGCTTAAATTCAAATGCTCACGCCCCAATGTCTGATCTTATCATGCTTCTCTGCAATTCTGTAACATTAGGTATGGCCTAAGCTCTAACAGCTCCATCCCTATTATTCGCCATCATAATAGGGTTAGTGAAATGTTGATCTGTTTGTCTGTTATGTCTCACCAGCTACTAATGTTCTTCAACATCTTCTGCCATAATATATCTGCTCTTCTTCTCTCTCGGATCCGGTGATGTATACTTCGCTTAGGTTCTAGATCTAACGGAACAGTAAATAACCTGCACATACACGCCCAGATTTACCTGTAAAAGAGTTATCACAGATTAGTTTGAATGTTAAACTACTTTTGCAAAACAACAAAAACTAATAAATTAGTAAAATTCCCCGGCAACGGTGCCAAAAACTTATTGTGTAAAAAGTGATGATGGGTTTGTGCAAGTGTACACAGTTCGTTATAACAAGTTTTAATAAGTAAAGATTGTCACCTCAGGAAATTTTAAATTTATTTGTTTACGCCACCAAGCACGAGTTAAATGGATAAAGGAATGTGAAATTTTAAAGAGTTGAATAAGCGAATTATAACTAAATGAGAACAAGAATTAATTAATCATCAGAAATAGTTAAGAGTCATATAAATCACCAATGCGGTAAAGCAATAAGTTAGAATTAACACAGCGTGAATTCTCTTGAACTTCTCAGTTTCCATTAATACTTGAGCTAACACACTAGTACTCCTTATCTCTAAGTAAGTTTGAATTGCAAGTG